>CP125973.1:73986161-74205228 GCA_030063025.1 Avena longiglumis | reverse complement strand
CCGTTCGGTTACGTATTGCTTTACCTTTTGCATTTCATATAGGTATCCTTGTAGCCCAGGATGTGGGCGGAAAACCATGGGTTTCTGCATCTATATGCTCTAAGAGTGACTAAGTTGAAAGAACTCTCACTATAGCCCCCCAAGCATTTTAGATGGAAGAAACTATTAGAAATTAGATGCTTTAAGGTAACTTATCTGCTTGATCGTTTATAAATCTTGTAGCCCCTTATTTGAAGCTTCTGGTTATGGCTGAATCGGTTCGACTAGATGCTTAAAAAACTAAGCATTACTCAGTTAAAACTTTGTACAATAGCTGACCTGACTATCTGTCGAGGAAGCTGAGATTAGCTCAAACTAGATGCTTAAAAAGAAAAAAGCTAAACATATTGCTAAGTTAAAAACTCTCATTGTAGCCTTTACCAGGCGTCTAAGTGGAAAGATTCCGACTAGATGCCCCAAGTGAACCTAAACAATTGTTTTAACTTTTTCCTTTCTTCACAGAGCGAGAATGCTCGGAGGCATGGCCAACGACAAGTACTAGAATGTGCCTTGATCTTGAAGCCGAAAAGGGTAAGCGCCATCTTGAAGGACGGATCATGCAAAAACAGAGAGTACATTTTCTTTTTGCGCATTAAAAGTCTTGGTTTTATGCCTTCATTCTCCGAGTACTCACTGTGTACTTTGTTTTCTCCGACTTTGCGGAACATGTCGCCAAGGCCAAGGATATTGTTGAGCAGTCCAATCACATCCAGCAAGCGGGCAGGCGAGCGAGAATCATAGAAGGAGAGGAAGAATCTTGAAGATGCCGAGATTCGCGCAAAGCCTTGCGAGATTCCGCCTCTAAGCGGAAATCAATACGCTTGAAGGAGGATCTTGCGATATTAAAAGATCGAAGCAAAGGCGCGGCGAAGCACAAACCAGCGCCACAGCAGGCGTTAGCTCCTCAGCAACAAGAGAAGAAATCCTTGGCCGGACACCGTCTAGCGAGGCCAAAACCCGGACATCTTATGTAAGTTTCCTCACGCCTTGTATTTCCTGTAGTCAAATGGATACTTGAGTTTATGGAACTCATATGATCATATTCGAATTTTCAGCTCCTAGGTTTAACCGCTTCGCCTCCTTCGGACAAGAATGCATGGTTCTTGCTTGGCAACTTCATCAACACCCAGCCATCACTCAAGCCAAGGAATTGCCAAGCCCTCCAGATATACATCAAGGCCTTTTCGGACTCCGTGACGCGAAGTACTCGAATACTCTGCCTTGCGAGCCCCAGGCGATATTCCTGTTTGGAAAGCTTCATGTGCTGAGGTTAAGCGCAAGGATACGGCGCTCTCAATGGTGAAGGCACACTGAAGATCTGGAAACATTGACCACGACCTGATGACCTATGGTATTGAAGGGTTTCGCGTCATAGTAAATCAAAATTTTCTCACGGATGCGAACAGAGGAAAACCAAGATCTAATCTGGAGATGCAATCAACGGGAAGGAATTGGATTAGATCTTCATACCCTTGAAGATTACATACGGCCGGGCGTTAAATCCAGGCGATGGGTGAAGTAGTCGTGTTTCGCTTCTCCTCCTCGCGATCCGATCGATCTAGCACCACAGTTGTGAATTGCCTCGGAAGTGAATACACCGGTGCAACACCTCGGCGTCTCCTCCTTCCTCGGACCAGCAAGTATGGTGGAGATAGATTGGATCTACACCTGACCGGCGGTGTGAATTGTATATGGTGGAGAATTACTAGCTGCGGGTCTTACGCCTCCTGAAGCGGTCGGGAGGAGAGGAAGGGTGAGCAGGGCAACCAGGGTTTGGAGGCAAGGTGTGGCAGGGAGGGCACACAGCCCTCTATTTATAGCTAGAGGCTGGCCAGTGCCTCCTCCAAAGACTTGGGCGGCGGCCCAGGCCAAGGGAGGGAGGAGTGGAGGCAGGACTCTCGCCTCCTTCAGAAACCCTATCTCTGGTTAGCGATTTAAACCCTCAGGATCGAATTTTGCAGGCCTATGGAGCCTTGTGCCCCTATTTAAGCAGCCAGAGACACTCCCTCTGGGACCATGCCCCTCTCCGGAAGGTGGGGCCCACGTTAGGGTCCCCCTTAGGAAGGTTCTAGAAGCTTCGGTGCAATGCCTGATTAACACAGGAACAATTCGAACTCCAGCATTGCCTTATGAATCTTATTCTCCGGACCATTCCGGAACCTCTCGTGATATCCGGATCCATCCGAGACTCCGAACAAAATTCATAAAGCAATTATCAATCTATCACATTGGCGTCCCGAGACATTGATACAAGTGTGGCGGAAACCTGACCACTGATTCGAGGAATATGCAGGACATGATCTTCTATCAATAATCAGCAATGAGTGCAGGCACCATATTGACTCCACATTCATCGATGAACATAACTCGGATGAACCGATGCGGAATTCAAACAATCCCATATATATATTCCTTAAATAAGTCACCGCGATATTTTACTTGCGAGATTGATCGTCGGTTACCGTCATACCTAGTTCAATCTAAGTTCCACAGCAAAATACTTTACTGTTTACGTAATGACCAATATCACTTTAACGTGATTAACTCCTTAACCACATGCTTGCAAAGCGGTGTTGATATCGATTACCGAGTGGTCCCGGTATATCTCTCCGACTTGGGAGGAGGACAAATTCCATCTCGATACCTCTGACCGCCAGATACTGGGTTAGATCATCCGATCATACGAGACATCTTTATGATCACCCTCTCATAGGATGACGTTGATGACCTCAAGCTTTCTTCCGATGCAGGGAGTTGTATTATCTCATGAACAGTGCAGGAATACAATATTTGACATAGGAAAAGCTTACGCAAAGATGAACACGATGAAAAGCGATCTAATTGCTTTGCTTAGTTTGGAGTGCATCCATCATATCATTCTCCAATGATATGATCTCATTATCAATTGACAACTCATGTCTATGGTTATGAAACCTTAACCATCATTGATCAATGAGCTAGTATAGAGGCGTACTAGGGACACGGTGTTGTTCACAAACCACACAAGTATTAAAGTTTCCGTAATACAATTCTAGCATGGAATATAAACTTTATCATGAACAAAATTATAATAATAACATCTTTATTATTGCCTCTAGGGCATAATTCTTGAGTCTCCCTCTTGCACTAGAGTCAATAATCTAGTTTACATTTGGCAACAATCTCACCCCTTTGTGGTCTTGATCATATTTACCGTGGAAGAGGTTTAGTCATGGATCTGCGACATTCGAGATATATCGTACTTTGCTAATCTTGAGATCTCCATCGCAATATAATCTCGTATTATATGAAACTTGCGGTTGATATGCTTGGTTTTTGGATGATATCTTGGTTCCTTAGCAAGTGCTATGGCGCCGGTGTTGTCACATTATCTCCAGTGGGTCAATGCTTGGAACCCGCCAAGCTCGATGATGAATTTTCTGATCCAAACTCACTTGGCGTACTGCTGTGACCATGTATTCCTTCCTTTGTAGATCGCGATCACGCTGCTTTACTTCTCGACTCCAAGCTCCTCCATTCAAAATATAAAAGTATCGCTGAGATTTGGAATCATCCTTGTCGGTCGAAACTAGCGTCGGCGTAACCTTTTCACGACAAATTCATCACCCCATAGACTAAGAACATTTCTTTGGTCTATTCGGTACTTTAGGATGTTCTTCCGGCTGTCGATGTTCCACTCTGGATCACTTTGATATCTGCTTTCGTCAAACTAAGAGCATTGGACACATCCGGTCTAGTACGGCCATGGCATACATGATGAGCGTATGGCGAGCATGAGCACTTTGCTCATAGCTTCCCTATCATTTACCGTATGGACCTTTGAGCCTTGCTCAATATCTTACTGACAACATAGACCTTGAACCTTTCTTTGCCTTATCCATTACGAACCTTTTGAACTTTGTCTAGAGTATGTACAAACTTCACAAAAGCTATCGTCTTTGTCTATCTCTATAGATTTTGATGCCCAATATAGCGACTTCACCTAGGTCTTTCATTGAAAAACACTTGTTCAAATAACTCTTCACATCGTTAAGCATGTTGATGTCATTTCCAATAATCAATATGTCATCCACATATAGTACCGAGAGAAAGCGTCAGGGCTCCCCTCACTTTCTTGTAGATGCAAGATTAAGCAATTTGGAACAAATCCAAAGCTCTTGATCACTTGATCAATGAAGGTTCCAACACCGAGATGCTTGCTTGATCCATAAATGGGCAGCTGAAGTTTGCATACTTTACTAGCATCCTTAGGATCGACAAAACCGGGTTGCATCATATACAACTCTTCATCAATGTTGCCATTGAGAGCGATCTTGACATCCATACGCCATATTTCATAATCATGAAATACCAACGTTGCTAATAAAATCCGAATGGACTTAAACATCGCTACGGAGAGAAAGTCTCATCGTAGTCAACACCTTGAACTTATCGAAAACCTTTGCGACAAGCGTGCTATAGGCGGTAACATTACCATCGCGTCATTTTATTCTTGAAGATCCATTTGCACTCAAGCGGCCTTTGGTCGCTAGGAGGAGTCCACCAAAGTCCATACTTGGTTTCGCTCATGGATCCCAATTCGGTTCATGGCTTCCAGCCATTTCTCGATCTGCCTCATCGCCGCTTCCTCCTAGTTCATTAGGTTCACTTGTCTTCTAACAAGGCGGTCAAAGCGAGTTGCCGTACCACTCGCGGGAGACGCGACCTTGTCGACCTTGACGTTCGATGCTTGACATCGTCCGAAGCTTCATGATCCTTGTCATTAGCTTCCTCTATTGTTGGTGGGCGGCCTTTGGAACAATTTCAGTCTGCGCTATTCTCCAATTCAAGAAGGTTCAATAACCTCGTCAGCTCTACTTTCCTCCGTCACTTCTTTGAGAGAAACTCCTTCTCAAAGAAACCGTTCTTTGCGACAAACACTTTGCCTTGGTTACTGTGATAGAAGAGTATACCCAATAGTTTCCTTAGGGTATCCTATGAAGCGCATTTCTCCGCTTTGGGTTCGAGCTTGTCGGCATCAACTTCTTGGCGTAACCGCATCCCAAACTTTAAGCGACAACTTAGGTTTGCACCAAACCAGTTCATAAATTGTCGTCTCAGCAGTTTAGATGGAGCCCTATTTAAAGTGAATGCAGCGGTTTCTAATGCATAACCCCAAAATGATAACGGCAAATCAGTAAGAGACATCATTGATTGGACCATATCTAATAGGGTTCGATTCCGGCGTTCAGACACACCATTGCTTTGTTGTGGTGTTAGGGTGGCGTGAGTTGTAACGATTCCACTTGCTTTAAGATGCATGAGAAAATCATAACTCAAATATTCACCTCCACGATCGGATCGTAGAAACTTAATCTTTACATTACGATGGTTCTCACTTCTTTCTAAAAATTCCTTGAACTTTTCAAATATTTGATTTATGTTTCATTAAATAGATATACCCATATCTACTTAAGTCATCGGTAAAAGTGAAAATAGCGATATCCACAGCATGAAACACTCATCGGTCGCATACATCGGTATGTATGATTTCCAACAAGTTCGTTGCTCGCTCCATCATACAGGAGAGCGAGTTTTGATCATCTTGCCCATGAGGCATGGTTTGCATGTGTCCAAATGATTCAAAATCAAGAGACTCCAAAGTCCATCGAATGGAGTTTCTTCATCGCTTTACACCAATATGACCTGAGCAATGCCACAAATAAGTAGTATTATCACTATCTACTTTGCATCTCTTAGCCTCAATGTTATGGATGTGTGTTTCATCGCTGAGATTTAGAAGAAATAAACCATTTACAAGAGGTGCATGACCATAAAGATGTTACTCATATAAATAGAACAACCATTATTCTCTGATTTAAATGAATAACCGTCTTGCAATAAACACGATCGAAATAATGTTCATGCTCAGCGAGGCACATAATAACACTTATTAAGGTTTAAACTAATCGAAGGTAAAACTAAGGAGGCGTGCGGCAGCCATCACATCAACTCTTGATCCGTTGCCAGCGCATCGTCACCTCATCCTACGCAAGCCGCCGTCTATTCCGTAGCTCTGTTTGAGTTACAAATATTAGCAAGCTGACCGGTATCAAATACCGCACTTCAAGCGAGGCTAGTAAGGAAAACATCAATAACATGTATATCAAATATACTTTTGATGGTGCCGACCTTCTTGTCGCTAAGTACTTGAACGATTCGCTTCCAGTGACCCTTGTCCTTGCAATAGAAACTTTCGGTTTCGGCTTAGGACCGGACTTGAGCTTCTTCTCGGTGGAACATTAAACTGCCGCCCTTCTTGAAGAACTTCTTTGCTCCTTTCCTTTCTTAAAGGAGGCTTGTTGACCATCAAAACATGATTATCCTTCTTGATGTCACCTCCGCAGCCTTGACTTTGAGGCTCGGTGATCGTATCGATGGAGCCAATCGATTATGAGTCACTACAAAACTTTTGTAGCTGGGAGGGGTGATTGGAACCTGTCAATATTGAGCTCCTCGGAATCGTGCATTCCGGTTGCTCAAAGGCGTTGAGTGTGGCAGAGCATCTTTATGGCGTGCTCACTAACGGAACTCCTTCCTCCATCTTGCGATTAAAGAACTTCTCGGAGATCTCATATCTCTCGAGCGGCTTGAGTCTGAATGGTTTCGGATCTCGAGAATCTCAAAGGGCAGGATAGGTTTCAAAAGCGATTTTGACGTTAGGTTCCATAGCAAACAACATGGTGCTCTTAATCACACCATAATCATCTTTCTTGTTGATGACAGCTTTCTCATCAGGCGCAGTTCTGAGGGGTCACCTAACGCTTTACCAAGGACATAGTCCTTTTGTCATGAGAAAGAATGATTCTTAGATTGCGGAACCAATTGGTGAAGTTAGACCCATTGTTTCTAAGCTTTTCCTTCTCGCAAAGCGTTGAAGTTGAAGTTGGATTTGGCCATGTGATCTCGGTATTTTGCAAGTACAATTTAGACTATGTTCATGATAAATAGTTCAACTTAATCAAATTACTAGATGAACTCCACTAAATTCAACATCCCTCAAGTTGTTTAGTGAACACGATCCAAATTCACCACACCTAATCCGATCATCACGAGAAGATGTGGTTTCAATGGTGGACAACAAAGTGTCGATCATATCATTCATATGACTCATGCTTAACCTTTCGGTTCTTGTGTTAGAGGCCATGCCCGTACATGCTAGGCTCGTCGAAGCTAGACCCAAGTATTTCAGCGTGTGCAAAACTGGCTTGCACCCGTGTATGTAGAGTCTATAGCACCCGATCATCACGTGATGCTTGGATGACGAACTTTCGCAATGGTGCATACTTGGGGAGAACAGTTTTTATCTTGATCTTTAAGTGAGGAATCATCTTATAATGCTACCATGCGATCTAAGCATAATAAGATACATAAAAGGATAAACATCACATGCATATAACTTTATGTGACATGGTATAGCCAATCTTAGCAATGATCTCCATCTTGTGCGTTCGGCATGATCTCCATCACTCCACCATGATTGCCTCCACCACGAGCAACTACAACTATTTCTAACTACTTAGCGATAAAGTAAAGCTATTACATGGCGTATAAGTTGACTTCGGGTCATACACAATTATAAAGACAACCATATGGCTCCACGGTTGTGTACTCATCGACATGCAAGTCGTGAAACATTACAAAACATGATCATCGCATACAATATACACATCACATCTTGGGCCATACCATATCACGAGAAAACACTCCTGCCAAAAACAAGTTAGGCATCTACTTTGTTGTTGCATGTTTCACGTGGCTTATGGGAGTAGATGCTAAAACGATTCTTACCTACGAGGAAAGCAACAACGGTGATATTATGGTTGCCAAACTGCAGTGTTAATCCCATGACAACTATAGTGAGGCCAGCATCCACCGTAGCATGTGTGGAACAAGCCACGTCAAGTGCGGAGCGGTCATGACGGCGTCGGCGTAAGGTTGGCTGGACGCTTCAATCTCACTATCCTGCGTCATAAGAAGAACACAAACAGAGGCTTGCAGCAGAAAACATCAGCGCGCAACAACCATGTTGCGTTCTACTCGTGAAACACATCTACGCATAGATCTAGCTCGATACCCTGAAGGGTTTGCGGCATAGTAAATCAAAAATTTCTCACGGATGCTAAGAGGAAAGCCAAGATCTAATCTAGGAGATGCAATCAGCAGAGATATTGGATTAGATCTTCATACCCTTGAAGATTACGCCTGTGAGCGTTAGGCCGGGCGTGGGTGAAGTAGTCGTGCTTCTCCTCCTCGCGATCCGATCGATCTGATCTAGCACCAAGTGGCGGTGCCTCGTGAGATGCTGCGGCAGCACCTCGACGTCTCCTCCTTCCTCGGACCAGCAAGTATGGTGGAGAGATATATTGGATCTACAACACGACGGCGTGGTGTATATGGTGGAGAATTTCTGCTGCAGGGCTTCGCCTACAAACAGTCGGGAGGGAGAGAGGAAGGGTAGCAGGGAAACCAGGGTTTGCAGGCAAGGTGTAGGGGGAGAGGGGGCGCACCAGCCCTCTATTTATAGAGGGGGGGCGGCCAGCCCTTGCCCCTCCTCCAAGCCTTGGGCCGGCGGCCAAGGGAGGAAGAGTGGGGGGCAAGGACTCTCCCTCCTTCTAGAAACCCTATCTCTAGTTTAAACGATTTAAACCCTCTAGGATCGGCTGGGCCCTATGGGGCCTTGTGCCCCTGGCCCAAAGCGGCCAGGACACTCCCTCATAGGCCCATGCCCCCTCCCGGAAGGTGGGGCCACGTTGGTCCCCTTCCGGAAGGTTCTAAACACGGTACAATACCGATTAACTTGGAACAATTAGAACTCCAAAGCTGCATTGCCTTATATGAATCTTATTCTCCGGACCATTAGGAACCTCTAAATATCCGGATCCCATCAGACTCGAACAAAATTCATAAACCAATTATCCAATCTATCCTAGCGTGAGACACGTTAAGTGTGTGACCTGCGATTCGAGAATATCACAGACATGATCTTCTATCAATAATCAGCGGAGTGCAGGCACCCATATTGACTCCCACATTCATCGATGATCATATCGGATGAACCACGATGCGAGTTCAAACAATCCCATATATATATTCCCTTCGTCTCGCGATATTTTACTTGCCGAGATTGATCGTCGATGCGAGTCATACCTAGTTCAATCTCGTTCACGCAAATACTTTACTGTTCCGTAATCCGATATCACTTTGTGATTAACTCCTTAACCACATGCGCAAGCGGTGTTGATATCGATTACGAGTAGGCGAAGTATATCTCTCCGACTTGGGAGGACAAATTCCATCTCGATACATACAATAGCGGATACTTTCCGATCACTGAGAGACACCTTTATGATCACCCTCTCATAGGATGGCGTTTGATGACCTCAAAGCTTTCTTGATACGGGGGAGTTGTATTATCTCATGGTCTAAGGAATACAATATTTGACATAGGAAAAGCTTAAAAAAGATGAACACGATGAAAGCGATCTAATTGCTTTGCTTAGTTTGGGTATGTCCATCATATCATTCTCCAATGATATGACCTCATTATCAATTGAAAACTCATGTCTATGGTTAGGAAACCTTAACCATCATTGATCGATGAGCTAGTCCATAGAGGCGATACTAGGGACACGGTGTTCACAAACCACACAAGTATTAAAGTTTCCGCTTAATACAATTCTAGTATGGAATATAAACTTTATGATGAACAAAATTATAATAATAACATCTTTATTATTGACTCTAGGGCATAATTCCAGGTATCCCAGCGTTGATGATGACAAAGAGATTGACCATGAAGCCATCTTGTCATCACTGTGGGTTATGACACTGAGTTGCGGTTGGTTGACATTGATGTCTTGATGCCCATGAACACCATCGGCGCCAACCAAGATTCTTCGGTGGGGATGGCTGCTTCAAGTCTCCTGCGTCAAGAGTGAAAAACACTATGTAATATTTGTTTTGCCTTTGGTGTATCTGTGGAAAAAACTTGATGATGTAACCAAGCGAAAACAATGGTTGTTATTTCGCCACTTAAGAGCTTAGTTCGGCATGTATATATTTTAAGCAAGTCTTGACTTATCCATTACTTTGGTTCTAATGCTTGACCTTTCGTAGTCGGAAGACTCGTTGCCGGAACCATGCGCTTAGGTGATGATGCCCAATGGCGTCGATAACTGAGCACAAAATCGCCGACAATAAGTGCGAAAGTCACTACTCGAATCCACATAAAAACTACAAAACGTGTAGACCGAAAACTTAAGCTAACGTCGTAGAGCGGAATTTTCTAAGTGCAAGCATAAAACTTGTGCATAAAGGTTTACATGATCCAAAAATGAACACTAAAGGAGGTAAAGACTCGAATATGAGTGAACCAAAGATCTTTATTTCATTGATCATATAAGAGGTACACAATTAGATAAAAAATGCTAAGTGTAAAAATGACGTAGTTGTGCTATGTTCCATGGCCGATCAAGCTCCGGGTAGTCATCATCTGGGTCACGTCGCTTACGCTTATGATCCTCGTTGGGTCTATCCTTTAGTTCACGATTGTCAACAAGGTAGTAAGACCCATTTAGCAGCGTCTTGCTTATGATGAATGGTCCTTCCCATGGCGAGGATAATTTGTGTGACTTCTTCTTCTTAAGTCGGACCAAATCCCCTCTTTAAGCGGCGATGCGAGCAGCGGCGACTATGGTAGCTTCGTAACCTGGCGGTAGATGGCGGATCTTTGGCATGCCAAAACGCGCTCCTCCTCGAGAAGGTCCACATCCAAGCGTCTGGATTCTTCAGCGTCATCCTCGTCGTAGGCGGCAACTCTTGGTGCATCGTGAAGGATGTCGGAAGGCAGGATGGCTTCTGCTCCATATACCATAAAATAAGGGGTGTAGCCAGTGGATCTGTTGGGTGTAGTTCGTAAACTCCACAACATAGATGGCAATTCTTCCGCCCAGGCTCTAGCTGCTCTATGTAGCGGTGCCTCAAGACGTGGCTTGATTCCCTGCAGGATTAATCCATTGGCTCGCTCAACCTAACCATTGGATTGTGGGTGTGCCACAGACGCAAGGTCAAGTCGGATGCCTTTCTCCTAGCTATATGCCTCCACTTCTCCGAGTGATAAGTTGTTGCCGTTGTCGGTGATAATGCTATGTGGGAGACCAAATCTCACCACTAGATCTCGGACGAACACGAGGCGATTGCCCATCAAGCTTTCTAATGGGTTTAGCTTCTATCCATTTAGTGAATTTGTCATTGCTACAAGCGGATCGTAAACCCACAGGTTAATCATGCGCGGTCCCACCATGTCTAGCCCCCAAGCGCAAGCGGCCAAGTTATTGGTATTGTTCATGATTCTTGGCGAACATGTGGTTGTCGGGCATATCTGGAATCCCATGCATGTCTCGACCAGCTTGTCGGCCTATGATCGGCCGATAGAATCCTTCTTAGGAAGGCTTCGCGACCAACGATCGAGGAGCGGCGTGGTGCCCGCAATCTCCGAGATGGATTTCGCGTAGGATCTCCATAACTTCTAGCTGGGAAACACACTTTAGGTATACACCGGTAGTGCTCCTTTTGTAGAGTTGCCATTGATTATGGTATAACCCTTTGCTCATCGTACTATTTGCCAACTTTTGACTTTGTCGTCGGGCAAAATTCCGTG
Organism: Avena longiglumis; assembly: GCA_030063025.1. NCBI lineage: Eukaryota > Viridiplantae > Streptophyta > Magnoliopsida > Poales > Poaceae > Avena > Avena longiglumis. The sequence goes on along the minus strand of CP125973.1, from coordinate 74,193,488 downwards.
TTCGAGATATTCCATGAACGGTTTTGTCCAAGCCGGAGGGACCTTAGTCACCATATGGATGAAAGAGTCATCTCTATCCGGGTTGTCGATGTCGGCTCCCTTCATGGATGGTGTCTTGGTGCTCTAGGATAACTCTGGTGGAATTAACTTGCATACGATCCTAGCTTAGGCGGAGATCGGCCGCCTCGTTTTGTTCCCTAGGCACATATTTAACCCATTATCCCAAGCTCTTGGTTATCTCGTCCACCGTCTCGATATGCCACCATCATAGGGTTAGCGCATTCAGTGCCGACCACTGCTTTGGGCAATCTAGTGAATCTCCATAAACTATCGCTTGATGCCAATATCCTTGGCTACGTGGTTCGTGAATGAGTGCTTCATACTCCGCCATGTTGTTTGTAGCCTCGAAGTGGATCTGCGAGCGTAGTGTAGCTTGTCCCCGGTGGTGTTGTAGCAATACACCAGCCCCGAGCCGTTGAGCAGCTTTGATCCGTCAAAGTGCATCACCCATACTCTTGTTACGCAGCGGAGTAGCATCGGCATCTTCGTCAATCTGCAGCAAAATCGCCAAGGCGTGTGACTTGATAGCGTCGCGTCTCTTGTAGGTGATCTCTAAGGCAAGTTCAATGCCCGCTTCGACCCTTCACAGCATCGCTATTGTTGATGATGTCGGACGGTGGAGTCTTGCTCACCTCGTGATTGGGTGCTCTGAAAGTAATGCCTCGGCATTAGAAAGGAATACTCCATAAGCTATCTTTTGGTAGTGTAACGCTTCTTGGATTCGTCAAGACCTCTCTCACATAGTAAACCCAGTGGTTGAACTCCGTGCTCATAGCACGGTTCCTTCCGTTCTACCACGGCGATCGTGATAACCCGGTTGGTTGCGCCATGTAGATTAACAGGGGATCTCGGCTCGGGTCTTTTGCAAGGATGGGCGAGGAAAGAATCTCCTTGAGCTGCTTCAATGCTTGCCGTCCTTCCACGTGAATTTGTCAGCCTTCTTCACCAACTTGTATGGCGAGCCTTCTCTCCAAGTCGGTGGCGAACCGACTAACTGCAACACAACTTTGTCGTTGAATGTCCTTTAGGCATGTCGGACGGTTTATGTTCAAGATGTCCTTGATTTTCTCTGGGTTGACCTCGATTCCTGTTGGGAAGCGATGAAGCCCAACAATTTCTTCGTTGGAACCCGAAGGCACTTCTTAGGGTTAAGCATCATGCTGTATTTCCGAAGATTATCAAAGGTTTCTATTAAGTCGGAGATTAAGTCATTTGACTTTTTGGACATCACCGCAATATCATCCACGTAGGCGTGAATGTTCCGACCAATTTGGTTGTGAAGGCAATGTTGCATCGTCCGCTGGTAGGTAGCACCTGCATTTTCTACCCAAAGGGCATCGTGACATAACAAAGCGTGTCCTATGGGGTAGTGAGCAGTGGCCAATTGTTCGACTTCCTCATCTTGATCGGTGGTATCACGGTATACATCGAGAAAACACAAAGTTAGAGCCGACCATCGAGTCAATGACTTGGTCAATGCGAGGCAAAGCAAACGGATCTTTGGGGCATGCTTTGTTCAAGCTGGTGTAATCAACGCATTCTTAATTCATTGGTTCCTTTTGGGGATAAGTAGAGATTACCCATTGGGTGTGAAGGACTTCTCGGATAAATCTAGCCTTAAGTAACCTAGCTATCTCTTTGCCAATGGCGCGTCACTTCTCATCTCCAAAGCGTCGTAGTGGTTGTTTCACTGATTTGCATTTTGGGTCAATGTTTAAGCTGTGCTCGGCAAGTTCCCTAGGTACACCTTTCATGTCGGCAGGTTGCGAGGCAAAGATGTTCCTGTTCTCACGGAGGAACTCGACGAGAGCGCTTTCCTATTTGGGATCCAGGTTCTTCTCAATGGCGGTGACCTTGGAGCGCTACCACAAATTCCCGACTTGGTCTTGATGGCGGCCTTGAGCGAGGCGGAGTCGGAGATCTCTTCGCCGCGGGCATCTCGGAGTCATCGACCTTGCTGGATCTCTTTGAATTCTTGTTTGAAGGGACACGCAGCGGTTGCTTCGTTGATCTCGCAGTCCCTTGCCTTGGTAAAGCTTCCGGATACGGTGATGATGCCGTTTGGTCGGGTATCTTGAGCTTGTTGTAGGCAAGCATGGCTTTGCCATGAGCGTGTGGAATATGTCGGCGGCGAATATGACGTGGTACACGCTCTTGAAGGGGACCACCTCGAAGGTCATGCGCTCTTGACGGTAATTATTAACATCGCCAAAGGCAACCTGAAGTGTAATGCACCCAAGGGACCGAGCCTCCCGACCAGGAACTACGCCGTGGAAAACGGTGTTGGTCCGCCTTAGGTTGCCCTCCGTCAAGTTCATCTTCTGCAGTGTATCCAGGTACATGATGTTGATGCTTCTTCCTCTATCCACCATACACTTGGTGAACTCTACGCCGTCAATCAAGGGGTTGATGACCATGGCGTACTGGTTCTCCGTGGGTATAAGGTCTGGGTGGTCCGTCCTATCCCAAGTTATTGGAACCTCCGACCAGCGTAGGTACTGGGGGACTGGGGGAGAGTAGCCATCAGGATCCTCAGAGAGATCTTCTATTGTCGGACGGTGGGGGTGCCAAGGAAAGTGTGGTAGACTGGGGCCTTCTTTGCGAAGGGGTTCTTGCCCTTGTCGTCGCTCTTGGCGGCGTTCTTTGGGTCAACGTCCTCGTCCATGTCACTTGAATCCTTGTACTCCTCCTCCTTCTTCTTCCCCTTGCCCTTGCCTTGCGGTCTGTTCTTCCAACTTCGCTTGTAGCCGGACTCCAGGTCTTCCTTGAGGTCATTAACGAACTTGCAGTGTCGATTGGTATGGGTGGCTTTGCCGTTGACGTCGAGGTGTACGAGGCATGGCATATCGAGGTACTCCTCGTAGGTTTGGAGCAGCGGGCCTTGAGGTGGTTTCACTTCCTCGTTCTTGCCCACGACTCCCCTTCCTCGGCCATGTTGTCAGTCCTCTCCTCGTCTGCAAAGTCATAGCGACCATGTCGATGGGTGCTTTTCTCCGGGCGGTATTCCGCTTTGTCTTATTCCTCCGAGCTTGAGTTGGAATGGCCGTTTCAAGGCAAGAGCCACGCATCATCGTCGGCGATGCGAACTCACTAGCCAGTGAATCATCTGGTTCAAGTCAAGCTGGTGATTGTCCAAGCGCTTGCTTATGTCGAACAACGTTCCCTTTCAACCCATCGATGAAGCGGCCATGGCTGCGGCGTGCACTCCTGCGAATTCTTCATGTCCAGCCAGGGAGAGGTAGGCGAGATGTCTCGTCTTTCTCTTGCATGCACCGCTGTAGATCGCCCACAGTGCAGGGACGCTTGTATGTACCCTCAAAGTTCTTGGTGAACGCTTCTTGCATGTCCAACCAGTTGTATATAGATTTCTCCGGCAAGTCGTCGATCCATTCACGGGCCGTACCCGCCAACATTAATGGGAGGTACTTGACGGCGACGTTGGGGTTGCCTCCGGCAATCTCCACCATGTTGCCATAGTCCTGCAACCATGTGGCTGGCTTGGCGGTGCCGTCATAGGGCTTGATGGTCTTGTCAATCCGGAAACCTTTGGGGCAAGTTGCGGACCATATTGCAGGTCCAAAGCAACGTGGTCCCAGGTATGGTCCTTCCCGGGCCTCGTGGATCTTATCGATCCGTGAACGCGCATCGTATGGCTTCGGGTTCTTCTTCTTGTCAACAGGGGATGGGCCGTGAACGACGCGGGCCTGCTCCGCCATGGTGACTGCTTGGTGGTGACGGAGGCGGACGTGGCGGTGGGTTAGCCTTCTTGTTGTTACCCTCCTGCGACGCCTCACGGCTATCATGGTTGCTTGTCGGACGCGGAGGGTCATGGCGCGACCTGCTCTTATGTCCTTGGTTGCGCTCTCCGTCATGACGGGTCTTCTCCGTGTTGTCGCGGATGATGACGCCACACTGCTTTGGTGGGGGCATATCCGTACGATGGTGAGCTTTGTAATCTTCGCGATGTCGGGGAGATCGGTGCGGTGGCGATGGGCGACGAGGTCGGGCCTTTTCTCCGTGGCCGGAGGATATTGGGATAGCATCCTTCCTGTTGCGTGCATCCCTTCGTCTTTGTTCTGATGAACCCGTCTAGGACCCGACATCAAGAGGAGATCTGTCCCTTGGCGGTTTGTCTTGGCTAGGCCAGCGGGCTGGGTTAGACTCAAGCCTCGAGAGGTGGCCTTTTCTGCTGCTTCACCGCCTTGGCCACTAGGTCGTAGACCTGTTCCACTACCAGGCGATCTATCCTGCTCGGAAGGGTCTTGGCGGCGAGGTTAAGGAGTGGGGTGGGCATCACCTTGCCTTCACTTGTCAATGTATGGCTGTGCCGGTTTAGAGGAGCCCATCCTAGGTTGCGCCGTACACCGGGATCATTGATGGCCTTGACGGGCTTTCTTAGCCTTCTCTGCTGTAGCGAGTCTTGTACTCGGCCTCCATTGCTCTAGCTTTTTCTATGGAATTCTGGCGTTGACGGATCTCGATCTAGCTTAGCGCCTTGCTCCATGATGGCTTGCGCCTCCTCCGGCGGTGGCGCTTCTCATCAAGATGGGTCACGTTCGGATATGAGCAGCGGTCGGTGGCTCGACGAGGAGATGTCGTACATCACTCTATCATTTGGAGTGACTTGGGCTGCTGAGGCGTGGATCTTTGGAGGTGCAAGTTTGCGGTGTTGTTGTTGCTCGGGCGGTGCGAGTTCGTGCGGCTTTGCCTTTGGGTTGGCGGAGGAGGCATGACTTTGCGATCATCGTCGGCATCAATAAGTGGCCCTTCCCTTTTCGGCCGTGGCGGAGCTCGTCCGGGTTGATCTTCATCCATCGTCGTCCCAATGGTGGAACACCCCTCGGACACGCGGCGTTGTTGGGCTTTCGTCGTCGAGTACTCCTCCTCCATCTCCTGCATAGTCTAGCTCTTCTGGACTGAAGTCTATCTCCTCTGAATCTGCTGAAATCAGCATAAAGTGCGTCAATAGCCAGTCGGTGCTAGGACTTCCTCGATGGGCGGTGGAGGTGCACCAGGCTCGACAATGATGGAGTGGTGGTGCTGCCACGCGATGGTGGCGGGGCGGTGGCGGTGGCTTGGAGCGGGTTCTCCGTCTGGCGCGAGCTCCATCAGGCTGCCGCCTCGGCCGCCCGTAGGCTGGCGGTGCTCACCATCTCTTCGAGGGTGAGGCGTCCTGTTGCATGCTGCCGTCTTAAAAAATGTCGGAGAAGCGTGCCACGGTCCAGTCCTTCCACGAAGTGATACAGAGCGTTATCATCGGGGTAGTGGGCTAGGTCGGCTCGTATACGAAGCCACCTGGCCAGGTAATCGGGGGGGTTTTCGCCTTCTCTCTGAAAGCAGCGTGCCAGATCGAAGATGGTAACCACGCCGACGAACTTGGATCTCTGTTGTCCAGACGCACGGACTAAGCCGGCGGATTTGCAATGATCTTCCACCTTTATATCCTGCACAGGGGCGGTTTGGGTGGGCCTTGGATTTTTCCGATCTTTGTCGGCAAACTCCGAAGAGAGATCCGACATTGATCCTTCCGCGAACGTATCCTGCCCAAAGGCGGTCCGCGCGGGCCTTGATGCTCCTCCGACTCCTAGGGCACTAGTGCCCGAGTCGGTTTCGCCGATGAAGAGTTGGATGTCTCCGATAGGAACGATCGAACTCCGCGTAGGGTTCGTCTTCGCCGGGATCCAGAACTCTTCGGGACGGACGATCGGAACATTGCCGGAGAAGAGAACGCGACCGATGGCTACGGTTTCGCCGATTCCCGTGAAGATCTTGGTCCTCGCCCGCTGAAGAGCCTAAAGCGCCTCTTGCCCCACGGTGCCAGCGTGGTATTGACGGCGAAATCGCCATGGAGGGTCCTCACGGTGCGTGTTTAGAGGCGTGGGGGAAGGCGGACGGTTGTGGTGCAGAGGTAACACGGCTTACGAGTTGATCCTGACGGTGGCGGAATCCTACTCTGCTATAAGTCACTATAAGGGCAATCTTGAGTTCTGAGAGATTGGTTTCATTGCTTGGTGACTAGAAAGTCTAAGTTATCGTGCCCTAAAGGCTCCCATAGGCCCGACTTATATAGTTACCAGGTCCTAGGGTTACAGGGAAAAGTCCTAGCCGGACAGGTCACAGAGTCCTACACCGTCTATTACTAGTCTTATGTATCTTGTACTCCAAGGCTCCGGGTACGCTGGTGACTCCACTGTAGCCTTCCTCTATCCGGCATGGGCCTCCCTTCTGGATCCACCTAACTGGGCCGCCCAGCAGGCCATAGGCCATGCTACCGACTATGGGCCACCCGGGTTAGTCGGATAAGAGACATGCTATAAGGATACCCATATAGCATATTGTAAGATTCCCAACCTTTAATAAGGTAGAGATCCCTATGTTTACAATGCTAGTCCCTGGATCAATAGCTAGAATCCATAGTTAAGATGTAATATCAAGAAACAAGGGTCATAATACAACTTTATAACCAGGAATAACATAATTTTATTACATCTTACATAGCTCATTTGGCTATTACATTACATTGCAGCAGAATATCTATAAGCATGGGGTCCTTCATCTTCAAAGTGCCACAGGCAAACATGTTGTTGTAGACTTGTAATCCTTATCAATCAACTTCACTAATATCAATCAAACCTGCAACATAACAAGTTCTGACCACAAGGGTCAATACATTTGAATTGTATTGGCAAGTGATACTATGGTAGTATAGTGGAGTCTATCATCTATATGATTTTGGCCAAGTAGAGCTTAGGCACTTTGCTCAAAATAGATTTTCCTTATCATTTGAAATCACTAAGTTTTGCTTGACAAAATCTTTCACAAGGCATCTCCCAATCAAAGATTGAAGATCCTTTAACCCTTGTTCAACCACAAGTTTTAACTTAGAAATTTGGATGATGAGATTCTTGATTGCTTCCATGTCTTGATGCTCAAATTGTCCTTTGCGGGGACATGGCTAAGTACTTAGATTTTACACTCTGCAGGTGGTGCACTTTCCCCACAAGACTTGGTTTCACCAAGACAAGATCTTTCGAAGCCTTCCTTAGACCGAATGGGAGCGTTCCAACCTATCAAACCCCTACCACCAACTGTCCATTTGGCTAAGTTCTTGCAACCTATATGACCCAGGCAGAGCCCATATTGCCAAGTGGTTGCACTTGAAGCTTCTCAACATTTGACATCTCAAATCTCTTTGTTCCTGGGTGGCCATCCACAAGTGAGATACACAAGGTTCACGGTCCTGGCCATGTGTGTAACCACTCAACACAAACCATTCCTTCCATTCCACCCAGGTGTTTCATTCACTTAGTTGTTTTATTAAACAAAACACAAGTACTCAGACTTAGAAATTTTCCATAGCATGAATATATACTCCACCCTTGTTTTCTATTAGCTAAGCTAAGCATGATAGTAGTAGGAATCTTAACTTAGGAAAATTCTACTAAGGTTTCATCTACTAGGATTTCCCATAGCATGGTTTATACTTAGCAAAAATTCCATGCAAGTTTTACTTAGAAAAATCACTAATGCATAGTGAAAGTAATGGGACAAAGGTATGAAGCATCACTTGCCTTTTTGGTAGAGTATAGGTTCACTCCTTGATCTTTGCAATGTTCACACACTTCAAGTCATTACAAATCGATCAAGCAAACAATATTTCAATCTACCATTCAAGCAATTCATCACACAAAATGATAAAGTCAAAGTAATGCATGCAAGCATGACAAGCTTTGTTTTATTTGAAAAAGTGGTTTCTAATGGGTCATAAACATTTGAAAACACCTAATGTTCATTTTGTAAAGTGGCAAAGTCATTTGCAAAAGATTTCACTTCATAAACCATTTTCAAAACAAGGTATCATTTTATGTGGTGTAGAAATGTTTTTACTAAGGCATTAATCTATAGGGTTGACAAAATATGTTTTCAAACCATAAAACTTTGTGTTTAGGGTCAGAGAGTTTATTTCCAAAACTTTTCTCAAAGGTTTTCTACCAAAACCATTTTTAATAAATAAGCCATATTTTTATTTGACTAGAAATGGTTTAAATCCAAGATTCATTCTTTTGTTTCACCAAATACATTTTTGAAACCACAAGTTGTTTCCTAAAGTCATTAGGTTCAAAACACACCATTTATAAATGATTTTATCCCCAAAATCATTTTGGAATAATTTTTATAACCTAAACAAGCATACACAAGTTTCTACAAAAACAAACAATTTAACAGAAGCTTTTTACTAAACAAATGGCATGGTTGGCTAGGGCTTGTCTTGCTGAATCCAATGATATAAAATTTGCAAAATTTGGACGTGTGGATTTAAAGTTATGGATTTTACAAAGTGGAACAACTAATAGAAAGTTTATGTTTTTGAAACTAAGTCCGAGCCACGTGTTGCGTTGCTATTAGCTGGTACCGGTTCGCACGGATCGTGCTGTGTGGTGCGTTGGATCTAAGTTTAATCGCGCGGCTCAGGTTCATCCTTACCTCTTCGCCTACATCTAATCCTAGCCGGTCAAAATGGATCCTACGGCTACAGGGAGCTTGCCAGGAACTGGCGGCGCTCGACGGTGGCTGGCGGCGGCGCGGCTCTGGAGGTGGCGTTCGCGACGTTTCAGGAAGAGAGGGAGGGAGTGAAGGCTCTTATAGTGATCGCAGTGATGCCCTGATGCTCAAGGTGCTCGTCGTTGGGCGGCGCCGAACAGCAGTGATTGCTCGTCGGAGGCGTTGTCGTCGGGCTCGCTCGAGCGATCTTGTCGATATTCTGGCACAAAAGGTGAGCGGAGGTTCGTTATATGCGGAGAGTGTGGCGAATCTGGCGTGTGATCTAGAGGGTTAGGCGGTCGGACTTTAGGTGCTTGCGGAAGTGGCGGACTACGGCGTTCGATCGATGTTCTTTGTCGAGACTACGGTGCTTTCGGCATGGGTGTGGGGTTGGTGCTAGGAGATCAGGAGGCGATGGGGATCACCGTGTGCTGCGAAGGCGATGGGGAGGTTCGTGCTCGCCCGAATTTGCAGTGGCTTGTCGGGCGAGAGAGAGGGTTCGAGGTTGCGATTATGCAGACTGGTGGCTCGGTCGTGTGAGGTTGAGGAAAGAAGGAGGGCGTGGGCGATTAAATGGGCGAGATTCTTTGGGAGAATTTAATCGGCCATTTACCAATTTATCGAGCAATTAGAGACAAGCGGCGACGAGGGAAGGAGCGGTCGCGGGGTGAGGAAAACGATAATGGCGGTGGGTAATTGTCGTCGATGAGAGAGAGAGGAATAAGGGTCCACAGGTCATTGGCTCTGCGGTGGGTCTTCGGAAGAAAACGATTGGTGAGGATATGCGGGTGGGCTCCTCTTTGAAGCTTAGTGAAATTTCTTTGGGTTGGGTCGACATTCATTTTTTTATTACGAATGTCTTTTCTTTTCTAATTGATTTTACATTTGATTTTCAAACAACAATTCAAACACTCAAATGGATTCAAAACCTTGCTAAACTTTGCATCCCTTTTAGTTCTGTTTAACAACACAAATCAAGGTCCAAAATAAAATAATATTTTTTTATTCTAGGGTCCATTAATAATTAAATGAATGGACCTTAATCATTTAATTCAAATAGGATTTGTTTTATTTAAAATCTTTATTTTGAAATTTAAAATAAAACCAAAAAAACACTTCAGTAGGTTTTATTTGAGAATATAAAATACTTGGAAAACTTGTTTAAAATAATTTAACAAGTTTTGATGTTTAATTAAAATGGGAAAAACCTTTACTTTAATAAAAATTGGTTTATTAATAAACTCTCATTATTTTATTTAAATAAACCTTTACTCTTTTAATCAAAGCAAAACATTTTATTTCAAAAGCTTGGCCAAGGTTTAATTTGGCTATATAAAATAATCCTTATTTATATTTCTACCTTCTCATTTGAAAACCAAATCTTTTTATTAGAGGATCCAAAAATAGTAATTCCAAATATTTTTAACTTTATTGTTTATTTAACTTTTTAAATCCCTTTAGGATTTTATTTGATCCAAATAGGTTTTGAAAGTTTCCAATTGGATTCAAAAAGTTTCTTCTCACCCTGAAAATCAACAAAGTTTTATTTTATTCATTTATTTTTCACATAACAAGTTTTGGAAAATCTTGGGATGTGACACATATCCCCAACACACACAGTCTAGACGATTTGTACACATGGTACACAAGTTTTGCTCTGGTGTCTTACCCCTTCTCCCAAACTTAAAAGGCGGAAAATACCAGAACGACTAGGATTAGTCGATACACCTTCGTTTTCTCCGAACTGGATGGGTATTGGTTAATCCTGATTGTCCTGTTTTCAGTTTCTTAAACATAGAAGGAGGGGGAGACTTAGAAGGAGGGGGAGGATACCGAAGCACACCTCATGGTACACAAGATGGCCATCCACAAAACCACGAACGCTCACACAAAAAAAATCACTAACGCCGAGCCAAAAATTCTTATCTTTCGCCTTGATATCTAGCGAGACCGGTTGGTGGTGGCAGAGTCTACCCTCGCAGCACCTTTGGCGCGATATGCCACCCATGTCTTGCTAGTCCACACCCACACCCCATAGACACATCGGTTTCAGTCGAGTCTATCACTGAACCATGTAGGTTGGGTAGAACCCGTCAGACGTTTGGGTTGAACGAGAAGTCTTTATATTGGAAGATGATGAGCCTGCAAACTACAAGGAAGCAATGATGAGCGCCAGCTTAAAATAATGACAAGAATCCATGAAACCCGAAATGAAATCCATATATGTTGCGCTTTAAACGGGGCCACACACTCGCATGATGGATTTGGGAGTTGCCAAGTTGTTTTACCGACTAACAACTAAGGTCCGGGAACCTTGATGCCGAGAGCGATGCGCTTCAAGTCACGTCAAAGGATATCCGCCCAGAAATGTGATATGTAAGATATCAAGCATACACTTTTTAGACCCGAAGCACCGGTCTCCTGGGAGGGACCTCGTATGGGATTCCGGCAGCCACTACTGGAAAAACCATCTTCCGTTCGATCACTGGAAGCCCAGCAGTCCCGGCCCGTCACGAACCACGACTAGTGCTAGCACTAGTCCCGGTCCGTGAGGCCCCCAACCCGAAGGCGCCAAAACCCCGGACCCCAAGATCTCCGCCCTGAGACGACAAGACCGTCGACACGAACCGACGACCGCGGATGCGACAGGACCGTCCCCGGAACGCCAAGGCCCGAACCCGAAGACCGTCAAGATCGCCACCGAACGCGAAGTCCTTCCTCCCGGAACGCCAAGATCTACTCCCCTATCCGAGAACGATCCCGTCGAACCCTGAGACCGAACCCCGAACCCTGTCGAACCCCGAACCCCCGGAACCCCAAGATCTGCCGAACCCTAATGTGTGAACCTTTTCCCGATCCCTATTTTATAAATGCTATATATAAATTGTTGCATATTAATTGTTCATCTCGCATTCATATCATGTGGTTTGGGGGCCTTAAGTCGATTCACCTCATAATTAAATATGGGGCCATATGCGGGCAAATCTAGTCTTATATTGGCCTCATTTAAATTTTTGCATCGAACCGGTACTATCTCTTGCCCTGTTAATACAACCTTTAATTTGCGGGATAGTTAAATAACATGAACCACCTAATTAATTGTCGGGACCTCGGTTCCGCTTAATATGACCTAATCGCATCGCACTCTTGCCATGACATTCATCATACATGCATCATGCCCGATCTTCTGCCGTTGTGTTAAATATTGCATCCGGTGTTTATTATAGTGTTTTGCTTATTCGCGGATAAGGCCGTTGAGTTGATGTGAGCTTCGCCCCGATCTTCGGATGAACCTTCGGCAATGTTTTTCAGGCGAGCATCTCCCCCTTTCTACCTATCTTACTTTGATAGTATTTATTTCCTCCTGTTGATCTATTGCTATCTGTGTTGCGATGCTCTAGTTTTCGTGCCGTGATTATCCCTTATGACCTTATATTGCCTTGGACACCTCCTATTACATTGTTTGGTAGATAGTTGGACCTGCGCGTCGTAGTCGCTTGCTCAAGTGCTGTTATTGCCGTCAAGTCCGATTGTTGGAGTATTGCCGCATGTTTGATGTTGGAGATGATCATGGCTTTATTTTTCGTTCACTTTAATTACTGTTTAACAACTAAAATTGAATTAAGTAGCGAGAGGCACGGTGGGCAATAGATGTTATTTGGTTGTTAACCGTCCACTTGTGTCCCGTAGGACCCAGTGCTTGATACCTGTTCCTTGATTTATCGCGCTATCCACATCCGGAGGATTATGGGACCCCGAGCGAGCTTGATTCAGTCTTATTTCTTGCGGCCACAAACTAGTTTGAGGTTTTATTTACTATCTGTACCTATGCCATGCTTTCTTGTTTTATTACGATTGTGCGAGGAGCACCTGTATCTTATTTAGGTAAGCGGAATGTTTTCGCGTATCGACAAGCCAGTTTTGGGTTCCCAGTCGTTCTGACCATTCGCAAACCTTGAGTCCGTCTCGAGTCGGCTAACCGTTCTTGGTCTACTCCATGGGGTGGTCCTGAAATATTTACGAATCTGTGATTGCTTTGTCGTGAAGGCCTCGTTGGGTTTTGATTTGGTTTTCGAGGTTGATCGTGTGTGTTGCTATTTGTGCACCCCTCAGGTAAAACTTTCGAAAGCGTGTCGCGGTTATGGGCGACTTAGAGCACGATATCTCGATCATAGACAACTATAACTAAAGTAGTGCTACAAATTTGACTTTATAATGACTAGTAATCAGCTTCACTATAATGGAATGGCTAAATAATACTGCCCACAATTGCTTGTTTGGTGTAACTTGCGACCATTGTACTGACTAGTAAATATTGCAACTAGCGGAATGGCTAAATAAAAGTACCAACAAGCTGCTGGGTTTTGGGTTATCTCATGCTAATTGAATCGATTAGTAAGTGTCGCAACTTCTAGCGAAATGGTTAACTAAAAATGCCCAGCTTATTTTATCGGGATGACTATCTATATTTGACTAGTAATTGCTGCGATAAGCGAATAAGTAAAACGCCAGCGTGTGAGTTCCTCGGTTGACTTCCTCGTTGGTCTCGAGGAAATGCCGGGATGGGTTTGTTTGATGGTAGCATCGAGTTGGATCGAATAGGTCTTTCTTACCCCTCTCGACAGCCGGTTGTATCGAGTCTCTATAGGTTGTTTAGTGCATCTGCTGCCGCTTGAGTCCACCATACCTATGTAGCGAGGACCGCAAATTCTAGCCTCGAGTCTTGGCCTTGCCTCGATCTTGGCGCTCCTCTTTTTCCTTGGCCCTTTGTCGGCACCCCTTTTGTTTAAGCAGGTTTTGAGATCGACGTCGTTAGCAGGGTTACCCTTCCGGCTTGGCCTGGGCAGGGTTATGGACGCCATTGGTTATTCTTCGGGGCTCTTAGCCCCATTTGCACCTTGTCCGTAGCTAGACGCTCTATCATTTTCAAGGTGATTTGGATCTTTGTATATTATATCTGTAATCTTGACTCATGGAGTCGTGTTGTATAAATATTTGTTCTGTGGGTCCCATCGAGGACTGTTGTGTAATGTTATTACTTCGTTTTCCACCCATGCGAAAGTGCTGGTGAGCACCTTTGAATCGTTTCTATGCGGGTTTGGCGGGAAGCGCTAAAACTTGCATAGGTCCGATCTGAGGTGTTCTGATGGTATCGAGCTCAGCAGTTGCGATACCCCACAAGTCCATCCTGTAGGATAACCTTGGCTAACGACCGAAGTAGAGTGTCAAAACTATTTTTGAAAATCGGTTGGATAGTTCTGATTAGGTCTGATTTTACTCCTTACCCCTCTGCTATTCTCCTCTTATCTCTACGCGTTTTGGTTCCGCTCTCTTCTCTCTCTTCGAGTCCAGGATTTCTCGTGGTTGGGTTCCATCGTACCTTCAGGGTTTCGCTTCCTCCTTCGGTAACGGTGTTGCTACATCTGGTCTTCATGCTATCCGAGGAATCCTTCGTCTGGTGGACTTCTCTTTGTTCCTTCTCGTCCCTTCCGGTGTTTTCCGACGCGACGACATCATCTACGCCAGATCCGATGCGATGCGCATCACTCCTTTGTTCGAACCTCGCTTGCCGAGATCTTGATCGATTCCGAGAATGGTTGCACCCTCTTCCACTGATTGTGCAGAGTAATAGTTTGGGTGCGTGATGGATTGGCCCCCATGCCGACTACCCCTTCTATTCGCTTTTGTACATTGAAGTGGATGAGAATGCATCGGTCCTCTCTTTCTATCGGAGTTAGAGGTGGCTTTATTTGTTGATACCTCTGCCTTCGACCTTTTGTTTCCGGCGTGTTCTCTCGACGATCACGGACAACGACCTCTTGTTAGTGGTGTCGCGAGGATCTACACGAAGCGAGAGGATGCAGATCACCGCCCTTCTTTCCGGTACCATGAGGCGGATCTCGAGGGCGAGATCCATTGTTAGTGGTGTCAAATTGTGGCATCCCACAAAACCACTACTAGAAAATCGCGTTGTTTTGTGCATTGCATCATCATCATGCATTGTTTGTCTGAAACTATTTCGAAAAGCCTAGTTTTGCTTTGTACAAATACCCCTCTTTATTTCAAATGCAAAACCCCGATCGCATCGGATATTTTATTTACCTAAAAACTATTTGCAAAGTAGCCTTGTTTTAGAATAAACAAAACCAAACAAACACATATTTATAAAACCTAAACTCTAAATCCTATACCTACCCAATCCTATCCTACCCACCAACCACAGCCCGCCACCTCACCCCTCCCCCAATTTCCTACCCACCCCGCCACCTCATCAATCCACCAGTCCCTTCCCTCTCCCTCTCTCACCCACAGCCCTCCTACCCCCTCTCTCTCTCCCTCACTTACAGCCTGGCCCCACCTGGCCCCACCCTGGACCCGGTCAACCCTCTCCCCCAGTCACCCGACAGCCCCGGTCCCACCTCTGGCCCCACGGACCCCCACGCGCTCCCCACGCGGCGCGCCCGCGCCCCCTCCTTCCCCTTCCTCCAGCTTGCCGCAGCCTCCTCCCTCCTTTCCCTTCCGGCCTTCCCTTCCCTTCCCCACCTCGCCACCGCCCTTGGGGTCGCCTCCCCTCTGCCTCGCCAGCTCCCCCCGCTCCCTCTCCTCCTTCGCCCGCTCCCCGACCTCGCCTTCTTCCTCCTCTCTCTGCAGTGGCCGCGCCACCTCGCTCCTCCATTTCGCACCGCATCCTCCACCCTCAGCCACCCGTCCCGCTCACAGCCCACCATCTCCCTCGCCTCCGCTTTCCGCCTTCCCTACATGCCGCCGCCCCTCCTCTCTTCTCTGAGCTCGGCCACCACCTCCTCACTCCCAGGCGCCAGGCTCCCCATCGCCACCGCCTTACATCTCCTCCGCGCCTCCCGCTCTCATCGCCTCCCCAGCGACCGCTCCACGGGCCCCTTCGCCCGGCCTTTCATCCGCCCTCCCGCCTCGGCCCGCCTCGGCTCCCCTCATTCCCTGCCGCCCCTTTCGGCCCGTTCGCGCCCGGCGCCGCCCAACATCTCCGCCCTTGCCTCCCGGCGTGCTCAGCCGCCCTGACCCTCCCGAGCCGCGGCCCCTCTCGCCGGCCCGCCGTCGCCCGCCCTCTCCCGTGCCCGCCCGCGCGTCCGTCAACCGCCTCGTCGCCGCCTCGTCGGCGCCGACCGCCATTCTGCTGCATCAGCGGCCTCGGCCTCCGGAATCCCGGGCGCGTGTGCTGTTCAAAGCCGCCTCCAGCGTCATGGCGTCGTCGCGGTCGCGTGTCCTCAAGCACGTGTGTGCTCGTGGGCGTGTTTGAGCAAGCTGGCGTTAGCCAAGAGTGCGACCAAGATCGGCGCCGTGTCGTCGTCCTCGACATTGGAGTCGGCATGCCAAGATCACCCACGGATCCGAAGACCAAAACCGAGATCGATCCGGCGCGGACCGAAACCGAACCCTCGACCAAGTTCTCCCTCTCGGACCGGGCAAAACCCCGGACCCCAAGATCTCCGCCGTGAGGCGACAAGACCGTCGACCTGAGCCAAGCGGCCATGGATGCGACACCCGTCCCGGCGCCAAGTACTTCCCTCGGACACCAAGGCGAACCGAAGACCGTCAAGATCGCCACGAGCGAAGTCCTTCCTCCGGAACGCCAAGATCTACTCCGCTATCCGAACGATCGTCGAACCACGAGACCGAACCTCGAACCCGAACCCCGGAACCCCAAGATCTGCCGAACCCTAATGTGTGAACCTTTTCCCGAGCCCTATTTTATAAATGCTATATATAAATTGTTGCATATTAATTGTTCATCTCGCATTCATATCATGTGGTTTGGGGGCCTTAAGTCGATTCACCTCATAATTAAATATGGGGCCATATGCGGGCAAATCTAGTCTTATATTGGCCTCATTTAAATTTGTGCATCGAACCGGTACTATGACCTAATTTGCGGGGTAGTTAAATAACATGAACCACCTAATTAATTGTCGGGACCTCGGTTCCGCTTAATATGACCTAATCGCATCGCACTCTTGCCATGACATTCATCATACATGCATCATGCCCGATATTCTGCCGTTGTGTTAAATATTGCATCCGGTGTTTATTATAGTGTTTTGCTTCTTCGCGGATAAGGCCGTTGAGTTGATGTGAGCTTCGCCCCGATCTTCGGATGAACCTTCGGCAATGTTTTTCAGGCGAGCATCTCCCCCTTTCTACCTATCTTACTTTGATAGTATTTATTTCCTCCTGTTGATCTATTGCTATCTGTGTTGCGATGCTCTAGTTTTCGTACCCGTGATTATCCCTTGCAGCCTTATATTGCCTTGGACACCTCCTATTACCTGTTGTTTGGTAGATAGTTGGACCTGCGCGTCGTAGTCGCTTGCTCAAGTGCTGTTGCGTGCCGTCAAGTCCCACAGTTGTTGGAGTATTGCCGCATGTTTGATGTTGGAGATGATCATGGCTTTATTTTTCGTTCACTTTAATTACTGTTTAACAACTAAAATTGAAGTAAGTAAGCAGAGGCACAGGTGGGCAATAGATGTTATTTGGTTGTTAACCGTCCACTTGTGTCCCGTAGGACCCCGAGTGCTTGATACCTGTTTCTTGATTTATCGCGCTATCCACATCCGGGAGGATTATGGGACCCCCAGGCGAGCTTGATTCAGTCTTATTTCTTGCGGCCACAAACTAGTTTGAGGTTTTATTTACTATACTGTACCTATGCCATGCTTCTTTGTTTTATTACGATTGTGCGAGGAGCACCTCTTCTGCTGTTTAGGTAAGCGGAATGTTTTCGTGATCGACAAGCCAGTTTGGGTTCCCGATCGTTCTGACCATTGACGCAAACCTTGAGTCCGTCTCGAGTCAGCTAACCGTTGGGTCTACTCCATGGGGTGGCCCTGAAATATTTCTGAATCCTGTGATTGCTTTGTCGTGAAGGCCTCGTTGGGTTTTGATTTGGTTTTCGAGGTTGATCGGTGTGTGTTGCTATTTGTGCACCTGCAGGGTAAAACTTTCTGAAAGCCGTGTCATGGTTATGACGACTTAGAGCACAGTATCTCGATCATAGACAACTATAACTAAAGTAGTGCTACAAATTTGACTTTATAATGACTAGTAATCAGCTTCACTATAATGGAATGGCTAAATAATACTGCCCACAATTGCTTGTTTGGAGTGTCGCTTGCGACCATTATACCTGACTAGTAAATATTGCAACTACAACGGAATGGCTAAATAAAAGTACCAACAACTGCTGGGTTTTGGGTTATCTCATGCTAATTGAATCTTATTAGTAAGTGTCGCAACTACAACGGAAATGGTTAACTAAAAGTGCTCACTGCTTATTTTATTAGGATGACTATCTATATTTGACTAGTAATTGCTGCAACGATAACTGAATAAGTAAAACTGCCAACTGTGTGAGTTCCTCGGTTGACTTCCTTGTTGGTCTCGAGGGGCAAATGCCAGGATGGGTTTGTTTGATGGTAGCATCAGGTTGGATCCGAATAGGTCTTTCTTACCCCTCTCTGACAGCCGCCAGTTGTATCGAGTCTCTATAGGTTGTTTAGTGCATGTTGCCGTTGCCGCTTCAGTCCACCATACCTATGTAGGCGAGGACCGCCGAATTCTAGCCTCGCCGTGTCTTGGCCTCGATCTTGGCGCTCCTCTTTTTCCTTGGCCCTTTGTCGGCACCCCTTTTGTTTAAGCAGGTTTTGAGATCGACGTCGTTAGCAGGGTTACCCTTCCGGCTTGGCCTGGGCAGGGTTATGGACGCCATTGGTTATTCTTCGGGGCTCTTATCCCCATTTGCATCTTGTCCGTAGCTGGACGCTCTATCATTTTTAAGGTGATTTGGATCTTTGTATATTATATCTGTAATCTTGACTCGTGGAGTCGTGATGTATAAATATCTGTTCTGTGGGTCCCATCGAGGACTGTTGTGTAATGTTATTACTTTGTTTTCCACCCGCACGAAAGTGCCTGGTGGGCACCTTTGAATCGTTTCTATGCGGGTTTGGCGGGAAGCGCTAAAACTTGCATAGGTCTGATTCTGAGGGTGTTACACTAGAGCCCGTTGCGGCCCGGGACTAGAGCCCCTTTTTCCACCAGTGAGCTATGGACCGCTCTAAGTCCGCCTAACTGCCCTTAGATCCTTGTGCCTTTGCAGATCGCTGGCATGGCGAGAAGTACACAAGAACAAGAAGTATCTCTTGGGCCGGCCATAGATTTTGCATCTTAGCTCAGATGGAGATGCTCCAAAAAGAAAATTAGTGTGCCTTGGAAAGACGAACCACTCTCGTGTTAGTGAGTTTCCATCCAGAGCCATCTCGAGGCAACTAAAGACCTGTCTTCATCTTCATGTCGAAGTCCGTCAGGTAGTAGACTGGATTAGCCAGCCTTTGTCATGCCTCTGTAGGTCGTATGAGAGACTACATATGCACGGAACTGGCTATTTCAACCGAGGCGATCACTGATAAGTATCTCGGTTTACCATCTCTTGTGGGGTAGATAGGACGGATTGTTTTATACACTTGATAGATAGGATTTGTACCAGATTGAGTGGGATCAAGGCGAAGCTTCTTTGGTTTGGAGGGAAGGAGGTATTTTTAAAAGCTAGTTTGCAAGCTATTCCTGCATATGCTATGCCAGTGTTCAAACTCCCTAAACAAGTCGTCAAAGGATTCACAAATGTTATGAGCCGGTACTGGTGGAGAGATGACAATGATCATAAACATATGCATTGGTTCGCGTGGTGAAAGATCTTTATTTCCAAGGAGAAAGTTGGCACGGGGTTTAGGGACCTCCATTTTAACTTGGCAATGCTTGCCAAGCAGGCGTGGAGACTCCTTTGTGGCAATGAATCTCTTTGTGATAGAGTTTTAAGAGAAAAATACTTTCCAGAAGGAAATATTCTAAATGCGGAATTAAAGAAGGGCTCTTCTTACACATGGCAGAGTATTTGGGCTCGAATCCAATGTTTCAAGAAATGGTTTATTTCAAGAGTTGGTTCGGGTAAAAATATTAATATGGATGATCCATGGACCCTTTCAAGTCCAACTAGGCAGGTGATGTCAAGTCGAGGTAATATTGTTTACTCGAAGGTGTTAGAGCTCGTTGATCCAATCACTCGGACGTGAAAGAAAAATTGATTCGGTCTTTATTCCTTTCGGTAGATGTGATCAGGATCCTTAAAATCCCCTAGCAGTTGGAATGATGGACGATTTGGAAGAATACCAAGACTAGTATCTGTATGGTATGGTCTGCATGTTATACGTAGTGGGATCATCAACATGGGAGGAAACTACTCAGAACAAATAGCCAAGGTTCATCGGAGATAAACCCTGTTTGGAAAAAAGTCTGGTTATTGAAGGTATCGGCTAAGGTGAAAATCACTTATTGGCGTCTCCTTCATGGAACATTGTCATGCAATTGTGTTTTCTCAATTGTGTTTTGGCCAGTCTGCAAAATCTATAGCAAGGACATCTTACACGCTTTCTTTCAATGCCCTAGAGCTCAAGAAGTGTTGGACCATCTAGGACTTTTAAATCTGATTGAGGAGACGATCATTGTGGATAGATCGTGGTCAGCGGTCTTCGAGGCGTTATTACGAATGCCTGATGGAAATGCACCTCGCCCCTTGGCAACAGGAGCGAGGGAATTGATCGCGACGATATGCTGGTATTGTGGTGGCTAAGGAGGCAGATTGCCCATGATGAAACTGTGGCGACAACCTCGTGATTGACTCTTGTTATTTCGGCAATAACATCAAATTATTCACAAGCTAGTAAGACCAATTCGAAAGTTGGTTGAGGGGGGTGTGAAAAGCCAGAGGAAGGTTACACTAAGTTGAATGTTGATGCTTCTTTCATAGCTGATCAAGCTACATGCACAACTGGGTCTGTTATTCGAGACGACAATGCCATGTTCATAGCCTGCGGTAATCGTGGAATACCTGCTATATCCTGAACGTTGAAATTGCAGAAGCTAAAGTCTTGCGTGATGGTCTACTCTTGGTAGGCCAGGTTGGATGTATCAAGCTGGTTGTTAACAGAGACTTTATGGATATAATTACAACAATGAAGGATGGTGGCGCAAACCAATCTGTGGTTGGATGGTTAGGAGGGTAGTTGTACCCCCAGCCCACCAGAGTTCAAACCCTAGATTTGACACTGTGTGTTGCATAAAAGGCGGAATATTCTTTCAGTGGGAGGCGACGTTCCCGTCGACAGCGAGGCGCCCGTGGTGACTTCGTCAATCTCAAGACACGATGCGTCGACTCAGTTCTCGGAGATGCTCATAGGGGTAGGGTGTGCGTGTGTGCGTTCATAGAGGTGTGTGCATGTACGTGTTGTGGGCGTCTTCGATTGTGCTGTGTTTCTCAAAAATGAAGGATTGTGGCAATTCGATTGGACCAGCAGCTGATATCTACGAGGAGTGCATGTTTTCTTTCGAAATAGGCTTTCACTCTGTTTTATAAATAAAGCAAACACACCAATACAAGAGATGATATAAGCAAGCAACCAAGATTGTTGGGGCATCAGCTAAAACAAGCCCAAAAAAAAATGAAAGAACCGGCAATTTGACGGCACTAGGGTAACCCGCCACCACTGGGCCCTTCGAAAATGTCCCACCACGCTCCTAGGACACCGACGCATCCAATACCAAGACAACACCTTCAAGAAGGGAGCGTCGTCGACATGGCGCTGCTGCCTAGTCCAGAACACTGGACCTAGGGGTTTCCTCTGTACTGGGAGTCCAGTAGGCTGGGGATATCCGTGGCGCCCTCCAAGAAGGAATGGCGCCACCCGAGGGCGGCACTGCGACGGACTCGGACAAGCCGACATGGATTTCTTCCTAACCTCACCCACACAGAACCCCGAGCGATTTGATGCACCACCACCCGCTTCGCCGCCCACCAGCGTGCACCATCATGATCTTGTGGCAACCATCGTCATCGTCTCATCATGGACAAAGCAAGCAGCCCGAAGACAGAGGGAAGTGACATAGAACGAGTTCGGGACGCAGCACAACAGCCACGCGGGAGAAGCCCACCTCCACAACCTACATGCAGTCGTCGACCAGACAGGACAGCAGGGTCACACCAGGCTTGGCGGGCCTGGCCGGCCCCAAGAGGGCCAGTAAAGCCCCCACCGCCTTGCAGCAACAACCATGATGTTGCGTTGCTATCCCCTACATGATCACAGTTGTCGCCGCCATCTCTAGAAGGTGCCACTACTATAGATGTGCTGGCCCGCCAAAGCCCAGATCGGGCCCAGCCCAGATCTGCACCGTGAGGGACCGGTGCCAATCCGTTGATGTGTCGTCGCGTCGTCGCCAGGAAGCAGCACCAGAGGACGCGTCGGCCCACCTAGATCCATCCGGGCCCGAGCGAGAGGCCGACGCCAGTCGTCGTGTCCTTGCTAAAGCGACGCGGCCACACCACAGGCGCCCAATGCCAGCCTCCGGACCGTCGTTTCTAGAGACGCACCGTCGCCAAGGAGAAAACCAGCCTCGATCGGCTCCAAGGGCGCGAGGATAAAAAGGCCGTCGCCGCCAACTCCACCCTGGCTTTTGCCCGACGACCTTTGTCGGCGGCGGCGATGGGGGTGATAGGAGGAGGTGGAGGGAAGGCCGGGGAGAAGGGGGGTCGTGCCACAGCCCTGAGGGTGGTGGTGGGGGGAGGGGGCGAGGGTAGGGTATGGCGAGTGCATGTTTTTAGCCCGAGGTTTTTCTAATTTTCTGTTAATAGCTCTGGGGAAAGCAACAAAGTGGCTCATGTTTTAGCTAGCAAGCCGGAGTGTTCTCAGTCGATTGTTTGGCTAGAGCAACCGCCTGATTTATTTTTGAGCTCCTTACTGATTGGTTCTTTGTAATATGGAAAGATGAGTAGGTTCTCAATTTTGACAAGGAGGATGCTGAGCGTCCCCCCGGGGGATCCGACACTCTGATCCCCGGGGCCGTCCGATGCCACGATTCGTAACCACCCGATGGTCAACTGTTTCTCTGGCACTCTATGCCTAATCCTCTTAAGACTTTTTCCTCAAACCGCTTGCACGCGAAGACTGAGCGGCCGGTGAGCACCCATCCCACAACAAAGACAGCTCCATGCGTCGCCGCTGCATGGTGGCCCTCATCCAGCCTCAACGAAGAGACAGCTGACGATGTGCTCGCAGGTCTAGTGGCGCCGCCAGTAGAAATTGTGGAGTTGTCTGTAGCAATTTCTGCAGGGATTTGTAGCAGCTTCTTAGCAAATAAAGGATGAAGCTTGTAATCTGACGATGCTACTCTGGTAGCATCGCCGCTGCAGCAACTGTGGCGGGGGTTTATAGAAACATGCCGCGCTGCTTATAGCATAGCAAGCGTGCCGTGTCTATGTAGCAAGGCCATCGCGCTGCTGTAGCAAGCCTGCCGAGTGACCGTCGTGCCTCCGTAGCAAGCCCGCCACGACATGTAGTAAACATGCCGCGCCTATGTAGAAAGTCCGCCGTGCACTGCTGCTGTAGCAAGCCTGCGGAGCGGCCACTGCACCTATGTAGAGGCGCAACACGGTCATCGTGGTCGTAGCGGCTATGTAGCAGTACGCCTCTAGCACTGACACTGATACTACGACACAGAGATGTTGTTGCTACAGAGCGGCGACGGCAATGCTACAACACCGAGACACTGCTGCTACATAGAGTTGACGCCAATGCTACAAAGCCGAGGCGCGGTTGTGCCATGGCTGCAAGATGGCGTGCGGTGCTCTAAACCGGGCCAGGGCTGCTGTGAATTCATAGATCGATCTTGGTGGCGCATGGCGGGGGATGAGGAAGCGGAAGGCACAAGGGCGGACAGCAGCAGCGCTGCGTGGGGGCATGGCGTAGGATGAGGAGGGCAGGAGAGCTAATCTCACTTGGAGGCAGAGCAGAGATGGGGAGTTACTGGACAAAGAGGCAGGAGAGAATCGACGAGGAAGACAGAAACGTGGGTAGGCGTGTGGCGCTCAGAAAAAAGGCCAGGGAGTCGCGCTATCCCTGTTCGGTCAGGGACACACGTCCTCGTTCCACCTGGGGGAGATGGATTATTTTCCTTCCAATAATGCTAGACCTACAGAATTTTTGTTACGGAGCAGTTTTACGGAGAGACGTGGATGTATATGGGTGGCGTAAATCTGTTTCGCCTTCATGATTTCAGGGACGTGCTTTTGGTGTAAATCTGCACGTCAGCGCGTAAGCTGTTTTCGTAAGAAAAGGAGAAAATTCCTTATTTGATACTACTTTCTAATATGTTTCCTTATTTAACACTAAAAACTTTTTACTTCCTTATGTGACCACTTGTGAAATTTCTTTGCCTTATATGACACTATCGTTAGTTTTGTTAAAAGGTTCCGTTAATTTTTTCTAGCCGGACCCAAATGCCCTTGGCTCAATCGACTCGTTTTTGTCTAACACGCGCGACAAAATTCTTTCATGGTGTTCGTCCACGGCATGGTCACGAGAGCCTGCCGAGCAGCGCATTGCTTTTTTTTTTGCAGAGCAGTCGGGTGCAGACCAAGGTTTTGGTTCCCGGTACGAAAAAAATCCGGTTACCGCGGTTACCGAGAAATCCCGACCGGTTACCGGACGAATTTAAATTTCAAAATTCGAATTCAAAGTCCTCGGTATGACCATTTACATCAGTTTTTTGTTAAAATTTATAAATTTCATACAATTCAAATAAATTCAGGATTTTTTGACCAAAACGCTGGTGCAGACCCAAAAGATCAAATAGTACTTGCTAGCTACGTATGTATTTATTAGCGCCTCAGCTAGCTTAGAAAATCCCATAATCCCATAGTCTAAAGGCTACTATAATATCATCAAATAATAGGTTAAAAGCATTGATGGAGATTACGTCGTAAGTAGTGTAATACTGTTGTAGGGTACTTACCGTCGGGAAAGTACAGTTGGAAAATTGCACCAAAATTTTATGGCCGAGTAGTTGGAATAATGAGTTAAGAAATACTACCGTAGATGTAGGCTAACTACTACTGTCGTAAATTATAACCATAAGGTATGCAGACGAATTACTGTGTGGTAACTATTATCAGAAAGTTGCGCTCGGAAAGTTGGGTCAAAAATACCGTTGAAGAATTGCGATCGAGAAAACAGAAGACGTACATAAATTATCGTCGAAAGTGTAGACGTCCAGATGTACGTGTGGTAACTATCACTAGAAATTTGGTGAAAAATACTGTCAAAAAATTACGGCCGTTAAGGTGTGGAAAATTATCGTCGGAAAGTATAGCCGCCGAGATATAGAAGGAACCCAAAATCCGTCAGAAAGTAGTAGTCTAGAAGCTGTGAAAACAAATCACCGTGAAAGGATAGGAAAAATGAAAATGGTAAAAAAATACACTGTTGCATAGGACGATGTGTCATGCACCAAAAATTGGTAGAAATTTTACGTGCACAGTACATATGTCACGAAGATCTCATAATCAAAAAAAGCTACGAGCCTTAATATATAGAATATATATTGTACGTGAACAGTGCATATGCCGTGGAGATCTCATAGACAAAGAAAACTACGCGCCTTAATATATAGAATATATATTGTACGTGAACAGTGTATATGCCGTCGTGATGTCACATGAAAGAAAAACTACGCGCCTTAATATATAGAATATATTTTGTCTTTTGATTATCTCTGCCCGCCGTCCCACACGATGGCCTTCTCGGCCTCGCGGATCTCAACGCCAAGTATTGGTAAGGGACACGAATATTAATCTAAACTCCGATGAGTTTGAGATTTGAGAGTATAGACATCACAAGGTAAACTAACCAGGGCATGTAATTGTAATTATTGTGAGATTTTCTAGTTAAGTATTTAATTTCTGATAATCCCTTAATACACTTTTAATATATAATTGATTATATATATGAACTATGTGTAGGGATATGGCATCAAAATACGGCGCAGTTTCATCACATGTGTTGAATTGTTGGTTGCATCATCTTAATAGTGATACAACAACATTTCTTGTAACTTTGTCATATCACTAGTGGAAACGAGGGCTTTTGTTGATCCCGAAAAGGGGCTTTAACATCGGTTCTTCTACGAACCGGTGTTAAAGGGGGGGGGGGCCATACCAGCGTGGCCTCTGCGGCATTAAAGGAGCCCCCCTTTAACACCGGTTCGTGGCACGAACCGGTGTTAAAATCCCTACCGATATTCCCCCTCTTTAACACGGTTCGTGGCACGAACCCGGTGTTAAAGGCTATAAGACACCACCCCAGCCACACACACCCCACTCTTCCATTCTTTCACATTTTGGAGCCTAGCAAGAGGGTGTGAAGAGTGCTAGTTGTGTTTTCTCATATGCACTAGAGGTGTTCGGTGAAATGCCGAGAGCTCAAAATAAGCTTTCTTGTTGCTCTTTCCGTCTCGTCGAGGTCGGCAACTATAGTTTCATGTGTCATTGATGTACTATATATATAAATGGTCATCTCCCTATTTTTTTTGATATATACTACATATTAATGCAGATGAATCGGCAATGGATGTACGGTGACCGCCGCACTTCCGAGTACATTACGGGCCTCCAAAATTTCATCGTTGTGGCTAATGCAAACCGTGGTCACAATGGTTTTATGTGCTGTCCGTGTGTTCACTGTCAGAACAAGAAAGACTACTCAAATACCAGAACCATTCACGCCCACCTGCTTCGATCTGGTTTCATGCCCAGCTATAATTGTTGGACCAAGCACGGAGAAAAAGGGGTTGTGATGTGTAACACCCTCAGAATCGGACCTATGCAAGTTTCAGCGATTCCCGCCAAACCCGCATAGAAACGATTCGTGCGGGTGGAAAACGAAGTAATAACATTACACAACAGTCCTCGACGGGACCCACAGAACAGATATATACAACAGCGACTCAACGAGTCAAGAATACAGATACAATATACAAAGATCCAAATCACCTGTAAAACGATACAGCGTCCGACTACGGACAAGATGCAAATGGGGCTAAGAGCCCTGAAGAATAACCAATGGCGTCCATAACCCTGCCCAGGCCAAGCCGGAAGGGTAACCCTGCTAACGACGTCGATCTCAAACCTGCTCAAACAAAAGGGGTGTCGACAAAGGGCAAAGGAAAAAGAGGCGTCGATCTTGAGGCGATGCAGGCGAGGCTAGAATTGCGGTCCTCGCCAACATAGGTATGGCGGATCGAAGCGGTAGCGAAGCATGCACTAAACAACCTATAGAGACTCGATACAATGGCGGCTATCGAGAGGGTAAGAAAGACCTATCGGATCCAACACGATACTACCATCAAACAAACCCATCTGGCGTTTCCCTCGAGACCAAACGAGGAAGTCAACCGAGGACTCACCGTTGGCAGTTTACTTGAGTTATCGTTGCAGCAATTACTAGTCGGTATAGATAGTCATCACGATAAAAAAAAATAAGCGTTGGGCACTTTTATTTAACCATTCCATTGTAGTTGCAACACTTACTAGTCGATAATTAGCATGAGATATCCCAAAACCCAGTTGTTGGTACTTTTATTTAGCCATTCCGTTGTAGTTGCAATACTTACTACTCAGATACAATTTAATATGGCGACAAACCAACCAAGCAATTGTGGGCAGTTTTAGTTAGCCATTCCATTATAGTGAAGCTGATTACTAGTCATTATAAAGTCAAATTTATAGCACTACTTTAGTTATAGTTGTCTATGATCGAGATCTTGTGCTCCAAGTCGTCCATAACGCGGACACGGCTTTGAGAAAGTTTTCACCGGCGGGGTGCACCAATAGCAACACGCTCGATCAACCTCGGAAAAACCAAATCAAAACCCAACGAGGCCTTCACGACAAAGCAATCACAGGATTCAGAAATATTTGGGGCCACCCCATTGAGTAGACCATAGCGAAGTTAGCTGACTCGAGACGGACTCGAGGTTTTCAATGGTCAGAAATCGGGAACCCAAAGCTGGGCTTGTCGATACGCGAAAACACTGCTTACCTAAGCAGTACAGTGTGCTATCCATCGCACAATTTAAATAAAGCAGTAAAGCATGGCATAAGTACAGGATCGTAAATAAAACCTCAAACTAGTTTGTGGCCCCAAGAAATAAGAATGAATCATGCTCTGGCTCAGGGGGGTCCCATAATCCTCCCGGATGTGGATAGCGCGATAAATCAAGGAACAAGTATCAAGCACTCGGGGTCCTACGGGACACAAGTGGACGGTCAGAAACCAAATATTATCTATCACCCACCGATGCCTCTGCTTACTTACTTCATTTTTAGTTGTTAAACAGGAATTAAAGTGAACGATAAGTAAAGCCATGATCATCTCCATCATCAACATGCGGCATTACTCCAACAACTGTGGCACTTGACAACACGCAACAACACTTGAGCAAGCGACTACGACGCGCAAGTCCAACTATCTACCAAACAACAGGTAATAGGATGTGTCCAAGGCAACATACGGCTGCAAGGGATTTCACGGGTACGGAAACGAGAGAATCGCGACACAGATAGCAATAGATCAACAGGAGGGAATAAATACTATAAAAGTAAGATAGGTAGAAAGGGGGAGATGCTCGCCTGAAAACATTGCCGAAGGTTCATCCGAAGATCGGGTCGACACTCGCATCAACTCAACGGCCTTATCCGCGAAGAAGCAAAACACTAGAATAAACACCGGGTGCAATATTTAATACTACGGCAAAAGATCGGCATGATGCATGCATGATGTATGACATGGCAAAGGTGCGATGCAATTAGGCCATATTAAGCGGAACCGGGGTCCCGACAATTAGTTAGATGGTTCAAGTTGTTTATCTACCCCGCAAATTAAATGTTGTTTTAGCATGGCAAAAGATAGCACCGGTTCGCTACACAAATTTAAATGAGGCCAATATAAGGCTAGATTTGCCCGCATATGGGCCCCATATTTAATTATGAGGTGAATCGGCATAAGGCCCCCAAACCAATGATATGCATGCGAGTATGACAATTTAATATGCAACAAGTATATATCATTTAATAAAATAAGGTCTCGGGTTTGGGTTCACACATTAGGGGGTCTCGACGAACTTGGGGTTCCGGGGGTTCGGGGTCGATTCTCGGGGTTCAGGGTTCGACGGGATCGGTCTCGGATAACTGAGGTAGATCTTGTCGCATTCGGGAAGCAGGACTTGGTTCGGTGTCGGGGCACATCGGACCCGCTCTAGTCGCTGTCGATCTTGTCGTTGATGGCGGACTTGGGTGGATCGGGTGCCGGGGTCTTCGGATCCGTGAAGTAGACCTTGTCGGTGTCGAGGTAGACGAACTTGGCGTATTCGCATCGGCGTTCTTGGCGTCCGGGAAGAAGTACTTGTCGCACCGGGGTTTCGGTGTCCTCGGATCCGATTGAAGAACTTGGCGGGGCGAATTCGGTCTCCGGGGTCCGGTTTCGACGAGATTTGGTCTTGGCATCCGTGAAGGAGAACATGAAGTCGATACCGGGATTCGCACTTTGGTTCCGGGATGTCGAACTTGTCGTTTCGAGGGGTTCATCCGAGTCCGTGATGCGTCCGTGTGGTAGGTCTTGGGTACCGGTGTCATCGGGTTCCATCTCGCACATGGTCGTCGAAACACGCAACAACGCGGATCTTGGCGACAAAAGGGCATCGGGGCTCGAGACAGTCTTGTGCTTCCGGGGCGAGAATGAGGTAGCCTTGGTGCTGCGGGTGGGGCAGCTGAAGTCTGGCGGCTCTTTCGGCAGGTGACATCGGGGACTGTGAAGGCCGGAGGTGAGGCGCAGCTGGCGGCTCGGTTCATGATTCGCGGCAAGGCCAGCTGGAGGAGAACCACCGGCATGGGAGGAGGAGGTGGCTGGCTTATGGAGGTGGCGCGGAGCGGAGGCGGCCAGGCTCATGAGAGAGGCAGGCGGGCGGCGGCGGCTCGGACCCGGGCAGCGTGACGTGCAGCCAGGCTGAGGCTGGAGCTGAGGCGAGCGGCTGGCGGCAAGGAAAGGTGGCCCAGCGAGGGAAGAGCCGACAGCAAGGCGAGCTTCGGAAGAAGAGGCTGGCCTTGGAGCTTAAGTGAAGCAGTGGCGGATCTGAGGCGGAGGAGCGGGAGAAAAGCGGCAGTGTGGCCAGGCGAGGCGGCAAGGGCCAGTGGAGAGAGGAGGTCGAAGGCGGAGGGAGAGGCGCAGCGGGCTAGCCCAAGGCGTCATTGGAGGACTGGCGGCCATGGCCAGCGAGAAGAGACCTGGAGCGGTGCTGGCGCGGAGGAGGCGGCTGACTGCAGCGGGAAGGAGGCATGAGTCGTCAGTGAGAGGAAAGGAGAGAGAGGCGGGACATGTGGGGGCGTCGGTTCTGGTGGGGCCCACGTGGGTCAGGCGGGTGGGGCAGCATGTGGGGTTCGGCGGTGGAAGAGGTGGTGGAACCGGTTGGAGGCGGCGTGTGGTGTCTTGGCCAGTGGGGTGTGGGGCGTGAGTGGAAGAGGAGAGAGGTGAGTGGCGCGATTAGAGTGGTGGGGGTTGGGGAGGGTGAGAGGTGGCGACATAGGATAGGTTGGGGTGAGGTGGAGGTAGGGGTAGAATAGGTTTGGGTGTAAAAGGGTTTAGGGTGGACCGATTTTTTGTCGGGGGTGGCTGTTGGGTCGGATCGGCCGGTTTGGCCCCTCATTAAAATAATTTAATATTTTATTTGTTTAAAACAAGGCTTTTGCAAACCGATAGCAGGCAAAACAAAATAATCCGAGACCGGGTTTTGTGTTTGAATTAAGATGGGCGTTTAGAAAACAAATTAGGTTTTCCGAAAATAGTTTTATGCAAGCAAATGCAAGATGATGGCGATGCTCAAAAGGTGTGGCAAGATGACATGAGCATGCGGTCATGATGATGCAATGCAAAACAACGCGATTTTCTAGTAGTGGTTTTGCGGGATGCCTGATTGACAATTCCACTAACAATGGATCTCGCCCTCGAGATCCGCCTCATGGTACCGGAAGGAAGGTCGTGATGCGTCTTCTCAACCCGTGTAGATCCTCGCGACACCACTAACAAGAGGTCGTTGTCGTGATCGCCGAGAGAACATTAGGAAACAAAAGGTCGAAGGTAGAGGCATCAACAAATAAAGCCACCTCTAGCTTCCGTGGGCGGAGTAAACTGTGGATCCATCGATTCGTACAAGAGCGAATGATAAGAGTGGTATGGTAGCTACTCCATCCCGCACTTAAACCATTACTCTGCACACGAATAGGCGGATTATGCAACCAACTCTCGGAATCAGACTGAAGATCTCGACAATCGAGGTTCGAAAACAAAGGAGTGATGCAGACTCTGCATCGGATCTGGCGTAGATGATGTCGTCGCGTCAAAAAACACCGGAAGGCACGAGAAGGAACCAAGAGAAGTCCACCAGACGAAGGATTCTTCGGATAGCATGAAGACCAGATGGAGCAACATCGTTACCACAGGAGGAAGCGAAAACCTAAAGGTACGACGGAAAACCCCACCACGAGAATTCCTGGACTCAAAGAAAAGATAAGAGAGCAGATTCAAAACACGCAGAGGTGAGAGGAGAATAGCAGAGGGTAAGGAGTAAAATCAGACCTAATCAGAACTATCACACCGATTTTGCAAAAATAGTTTTGACACTCTACTTCGGCCGTTAGCTAGGTTATCCTCTAAAGCTGGACTTGTGCTATCGCAACCGCCGAGCTCGATACCACTAACACCCTCGAATCGGACCTATACAAGTTTCAGCGATTCCCGCCAAACCCGCATAAAGCGATTCAAAGGTGCCCACCAGCACTTTCGTCTTGGTGGAAAGCGAAATAACATTACACAACAGTCCTCGACGGGACCCACGAGCAGATATATACAGCGCGACTCAGAGTCAAGAATCTGATACAATATACAAAGATCCAAATCACCAGAAGCGATGCGTCCGACTACGGACAAGATGCAAATGGGGCTAAGAGCCTGAAGAATAACCAATGGCGTCCATAACCCTGCCGGGCCAGCGGTTTAAGGGTAACCACCTAACGACGTCGATCTCAAACCTGCTCAAACAAAAGGGTGTGACAAAGGGCAAAGGAAAAAGAGGCGTCGATCGAGGCCGACAGCGAGGCTAGAATTGCGGTCCTCGCCAACATAGGTATGGTGATTGGGCGGTAGCATGCACTAAACAACCTATAGAGACTCGATACAACTGGCGGCTATCAGAGAGGGGTAAGAAAGACCTATTCGGATCCAACCTGATACTACCATCAAACAAACCCATCCTAGCGTTTCCCCCTCGAGACCAAACGAGGAAGTCAACCGAGGGACTCACACCGTTGGCAGTTTTACTTATTCAGTTATCGTTGCAGCAATTACTAGTCAGGTATAGATAGTCATCCTGATAAAAAAAAATAAGCAGTGGGCACTTTTATTTAACCATTCCATTGTAGTTGCAACACTTACTAGTCAGATACAATTAGCATGAGATATCCCAAAACCCAACAGTTGTTGGTACTTTTATTTAGCCATTCCGTTGTAGTTGCAATACTTACTACTCAGATACAATTGTCGCAAGCGACAAACCAACCAAGCAATTGTGGGCAGTTTTAGTTAGCCATTCCATTATAGTGAAGCTGATTACTAGTCATTATAAAGTCAAATTTATAGCACTACTTTAGTTATAGTTGTCTATGATCGAGATACTGTGCTCCAAGTCGTCCATAACATGGACACGGCTTTGAAAGTTTAACCCGGCGGGGTGCACCAATAGCAACACACGCTCGATCAACCTCGGAAAAACCAAATCAAAACCAACGAGGCCTTCACGACAAAGCAATCACGATTCAGAAATATTTCAGGCCACCCATTGAGTAGACCATAGCGAAGTTAGGCGACTCGACGGACTCGAGGTTTTGCGTCAATGGTCAGAAACGATGGGAACCCAAACTGGGCTTGTCGATACCGAAAACACTCCGCTTACCTAAGCGATGCATGCTATCTGTCGCACAATTTAATTAAAGCAGTAAAGCATGGCATAAGTACAGGATCGTAAATAAAACCTCAAACTAGTTTGTGGCCCCAAGAAATAAGAATGAATCATGCTCTGGCTCAGGGGGGTCCCATAATCCTCCCGGATGTGGATAGCGCGATAAATCAAGGAACAGGTATCAAGCACTCGGGGTTCTACGGGACACAAGTGGGCGGTCGGAAACCAAATATTATCTATCACCCACCGATGCCTCTGCTTACTTACTTTATTTTTAGTTGTTAAACAGGAATTAAAGTGAACGATAAGTAAAGCCATGATCATCTCCATCATCAACATGCGACATTACTCCAACAACTGTGGCACTTGACAACACGCAACAGCACTTGAGCAAGCGACTACGACGCGCAAGTCCAACTATCTATCAAACAACAGGTAATAGGATGTGTCCAAGGCAACATACGGCTGCAAGGGATTTCACGGGTACGGAAACGAGAGCATCGCGACACAGATAGCAATAGATCAACAGGAGGGAATAAATACTATAAAAGTAAGATAGGTAGAAAGGGAGATGCTCTGAAAACATTGCGAAGGTTCATCCGAAGATCGGTCGACACTCGCATCAACTCAACGGCCTTATCCATGAAGAAGCAAAACACTAGAATAAACACGGTGCAATATTTAATACTACGGCAAAAGATCGGCATGATGCATGCATGATGTATGACATGGCAAAGGTGCGATGCAATTAGGCCATATTAAGCGGAACCGGGGTCCCGACAATTAGTTAGATGGTTCAAGTTGTTTATCTACCCTGCAAATTAAATGTTGTTTTAGCATGGCAAAAGATAGCACCGGTTCGCTACACAAATTTAAATGAGGCCAATATAAGGCTAGATTTGCCCGCATATGGGCGCCATATTTAATTATGAGGTGAATCGGCATAAGGCCCCCAAACCAATGATATGCATGCGAGTATGACAATTTAATATGCGACAAGTATATATCATTTAATAAAATAATGTCTCGGGTTTGGGTTCACACATTAGGGGGTCTCGACGAACTTGGGGTTCCGGGGGTTCGAGGTCGATTCTCGGGGTTCAGGGTTCGACGGGATCGGTCTCGGATAACTGAGGTAGATCTTGTCGCATTCGGGAAGCAGGACTTGGTTCGGTGTCGGGGCACATCGGACCCGCTCTAGTCGCTGTCGATCTTGTCGTTGATGGCGGACTTGGGTGGATCGGGTGCCGGGGTCTTCGGATCCGTGAAGTAGACCTTGTCGCACGGTGTCCGAGGTAGACGAACTTGGTGTATTCGCATCGGCGTTCTTGGCGTTTGGGAAGAAGTACTTGTCGCATCGGGGTTTCGGTGTCCTCGGATCCGATTGAAGAACTTGGCGGGGCGAATTCGGTCTTCGGGGTCCGGTTTCGACGAGATTTGGTCTTGGCATCCGTGAAGGAGAACATGAATTCGATACCGGGATTCGCACTTTGGTTCCGGGATGTCGAACTTGTCGTTTCGAGGGGTTTATCCGAGTCCGTGATGCGTCCGTGTGGTAGGTCTTGGGTACCGGTGTCATCGGGTTCCATCTCGCACATGGTCGTCGAAACACGCAACAACGCAGATCTTTGCGACAAAAGGGCATCGGGGCTCGAGACGGTTTTGTGCTTGGGCGAAAACGTAGGCTGGTGCTTGCCGGGTCGAACGCTGGGTCAGCGGATCTGCTCGAGAAGACTGCCGGGACGCATAAAGGCGGAGAGGTGAGGGGCGCACGCTGCGGCGCTTCGGTCGGGCAGCGGCCAAGGCCTTCATGGAGGAGAAACGGCCGGCAGCGGGGAAGGAGGAGTTGGCGGGCTTGCGGAGGTGGCCGGGCGGAGGCGAAAGAAGCGCTTGGCTCGCGGGAGGGAGACGCCGAGGCAGGAGGCGGCTTCGGGCCGGACGTCCGGCAGACAGCTACTGGGCCATGAGCTGAAGCGGCCAGGGCGGCCGGGAAAGGTGGCTCAGGAGGGAAGAGCCGGCTGGCGGAGCTTGACGGGGGCAAGCGAAGCGGCTTGGCGACGCGAGTGGATCTGAGGCGGCCGGGAGAAGGGCAGCAGTGTGGCAAGGCGAGGCGGCGGAGGCCTTGGTGGAGAGGAGGTCGAGGGAGAGGCGGAGGGACGAGGCAGCCTTCAGGCGGGCTACATGGCGTCCCGGAGGACTGAGGCCCGGCAGCCACTGGCCCAGCGAGGAGGCCTCATGCGGCGGTCTGGCCGGAGGAGGGAGAGGCGGCCTGACAGGGAAGGAGGGAGGGTCGTCGGGTGAGAGAGGAAAAAGGAGAGAGGCGGGATAGGTGGGGCGTCGGTTCTGGTGGGGCCACGTGGGTCCAGCGGGTGAAACAGCAGCATGTGGGGTCGTGGTGGAAGAGGTGGTAGAACCGGTTGGAGGCAGGGGCGTGCGTGGTGTGCTGGCCAGGTGGGGTGTGGGGCGTGAGTGGAAGAGGGAGAGAGAGGTGAGGTGGCGCGATTAGAGTGGTGGGGGGTTTGGGGAGGGGTGAGGTGGCGACATAGGATAGGTTGGGGTGAGGTGGAGGTAGGGGGGTAGAATAGGTTTGGGTGTAAAAGGGTTTAGGGTGGACCGATTTTTTGTACTGGGGGTGGCCAACTGGGTCGGATCGGCCCGGTTTGGCTGCCCCCATTAAAATAATTTAATATTTTATTTGTTTAAAACAAGGCTTTTGCAAACCGATAGCAGGCAAAACAAAATAATCCGAGACCGGTTTTGTGTTTGAATTAAGGCATTTTAGAAAACAAATTAGGTTTTCCCGAAAATAGTTTTATGCAAGCAAATGCAAGATGATGATGATGCTCAAAAGCAGTGTGGCAAGATGACATGAGCATGCGGTCATGATGATGCAATGCACAAAAACAACGCGATTTTCTAGTAGTGGTTTTGCGGGATGCCACATGATGGAAGACAACGAAGAAGAAGAGGATGATGAAAACTATCATAATATGTATCCTGAATATGATGATAATGCAACGGAGGTAGATAATGAAGATCAAGAGGGAGCAGATGGGCCGTGATGGCGATCTTAGTGGGCCATTCTTGATGCAAAGGAAGAATGTGGCGAAAAGGAGAAGGAGAATGGAGCAGATGTTAAAGGATCACAAAACATTGTTGTATCCAACTTGCGAAGATGGCCACAAAAAGCTAGGTGCCACTTGGATTTGCAATGGAAGGCGAGAATGGTGTGGTGACGGTACATTTTCAAAGTTGTTGGTAAAATGAAGAATCTTCTTCCAAGAAATAATGAGTTGCTGACGGTACAAGACATACCAAGCAAAGAAGGTTGCGCCCTCTAGGATTAGGCGTGCGAGAAGATACATGCTGCATTAATGGTGCATCCTCTACCGCGGTGAGAAGTACGAGAATTTGGATGCATGCCGGTATATGCCTCTGCGGTATAAGATCGACGAGACGATCTGGCGATGTTGAGGCGAGGCCCCTAGGAAGAAGGTTCCGCCAAGGTTATGTGGTATGCTCCTATAATACCACGGTTAAAAGCGTCTCTTGATAAATAAAGAGCATGCCAAGTTGTTGCGATGGCACATGGAAGACCGTAAGAAAGACGCGATGTTGAGACACCCTGATGGGTCACGGTGGAGAAAAGTCGGCGAGTACCGGACTTTACGTGGCGCAAGGAACTTAAGGTTTGGTCTAAATCTGACGGCATGAATCCTTTCGGTGTGAGCTGCGGTCACAACACTTGGCACTGTGACCCTATGTATCTATAACCTTCCTCCTTGGTTGTGTATGAAGAGGAAGTTCATTATGATGCCGTGCTCATCAAGGCCGAGGCAACCCGGCAACGACATTGATGTGTACCTAAGGCCATTAGTTGAAGAACTTTTACAGCTGTGGGCCAAACCAGGTGTACGTATGTGGGATGAGCACAAAGGGGAGCCATTTGACCTCGAGCATTGCTTTTCGTAACCATCAATGATTGGCCTGCTCTTAGTAACATTTCAGGGCAGACAAACAAGGGATACAATGCATGCACACACTGTTTAGATGATACTGAAAGTGTATATTTGGATAAATGTAAGAAGGTTGTGTACCTAGGGTATCGCCGATTTCTTCCGAACCTGCATCCAGTAAGAAAGAAAGGCAAGCATTTCAAACGTCTGGCAGAACCCCGGAGGAAGCCTGTCCTCCGTACCGGTGAGGAGGTATTTGGTATGGTCAAGGACCTAGAAGTAATCTTTGGAAAAGTGTGGCATCCCGCAAAACCACTACTAGAAAATCGCGTTGAATTTGTGCATTGCATCGTCATCATCATGCATTGTTTGCTTAAAACTATTTCGCAAAGCCCGTTTTGTTTTCTAAAACGCCCCATCTTTAATCAAATACCAAACCCCGGGTCTCCGGATTATTTTTGCGTGTCTGATATCGGTTTGCAAACGGTGTTTGTAAAACAAATAAAAATATTTATTATTTTAGTGGGGGCAGTCGAACGGGCCGACCCGATCCGAACGACCACCCCCAGAAAAACTAAATCGGTCCAACCTAAATCCTATTCCTACCAACCTATCTACCCAGCCCTCCCCTCCACCTCACCCCCACCTATCCCAGGATGCCACATCACCTTGTCCATTTTCCCCCTCCAACCACCCTCTGCCAACTCACCCCTCCTCTCTCACCCCTCTCACCCTGCCCCCCACCACACACCCACTCACCCACCTGCCAACTCACTCACCGGCAGCACACACGCCTGGCGCCCACTCCCCGTTCCCTGGCCCACCACGACCCGCTCACACGCGTCCCCGTCCTCCCCACCCACCGCGCCTCACACGCTCCCTCCACCGCCCTCTTCTCGTTGCCTCCCGCTCACGCGCTCCTTCACCGCCTCGTCGAGCCTCCTCCGGTCCTCCGCCTTGCCTCCTCGCCCTTGGGCGTCGCCGCCTCCTCCTCCCAGTCGCTCCTCCCGCCCTTTCGCCTCCCAGGCCTCTCACTGACCGCTTGCTCGGCCGCTCCTTGCCAAGGCCCGGCAGCCTTCCGCCAGCCCGCCCGCTCATGAGCCCCTCCCAAGTTCCCAGCTCGCCCTCTCCTCCATCCGCGCCCTCAGCCCGTCTCCGCCAGCGCCCTGCCTCCGCCCAAGCTCCGCCGTCCTCCTCCCCTGTCCTTCCCCGTCTTCGTTCGTGGAGCCTCGCCGCCGCCCCTCTGTTTGAGGCCACCCCGCCGCCAGCGACGACCTCCTCGCGGGCCGTCCGTCGCTTGGTCCCCAAGCGCGCCTGCTGGGCCCTCTCCACCTCCTGCAACCTCGCCTCACCGCCATGAATCTGCCGCCCCCTGCTGCGGCCCTTCCGGTCTTCGGTGCTCGTCCGTGCCATTTCTCCTCTGCTTGTGCTCTTTGCTGGGGCCGACGTCCTCTGGGGTTTTGCTGCTGCATGCTCACAAGGTGTTGGTCAATGCCGGATGAGACCGACCTCCTCGCGTTGTTTTGTTCCTGGTGTATATGCGCTACGTGTGCTTGCGTTGAGTATCCGGAATAAGATAACTTCAAGCCTCTCGGAGCCAACAAGTTTGTCACCAAGATCTCGATGGAGTCCAAGTGTTCTCGAGGCGTCGAGAACCGGCAATTCCAAGCCCTCCATGTAGCAAGTTCGAACCAAAAGTGATGAAGCCGATCCGAAGACCCGTACTCGAAGGCCTTGACGGAACACCATGATCTCCACGAACAGCGAGGACTCCCGGGCGCCCGGTTAAATCGACACGGATCGACAAGTACTCCCGGGGCGTCGAGTACTTCACCCCGGACATCGAGACCCGGGATCGCCGAGTTCTCCTTCCGGAAGCATCGACGCCGTGCTACAAGATCTACTTCACGGATTCGAAGACCCCGGTACCCGTCCCACTCAAGTACGCCATCGACCTCGAGAACGCCTGCACGGAACAACAAGACCGCCACACGGACGCGAACCCCAAGACCTGAGGCCCCGAACCGAAGACCGATCCGAAGCGCCAAGACCTCCGGCAGGGAACCGACCAGTTCGCCGAGAACCGCACCCGACCCTGAAGCACGACAAGATCGACCCCGAGACCGGACCCCGGACCTTGTCGGACCCCGAGACCGACCCCGAACCCCGGATCCCCAAGATCTGCCGAACCCTAATGTGTGACCCTTACCCGAGAACCCTATTTTATAATTTGACAACTATATAAAATTGTTGCACATTAAATTGTTCATGCATGCATATTGTCATGTGGTTTGGGGGCCTTATGCCGATTCACCTAATAATTAAATATGGGGCCCATATGCGGGCAAATCTAGTCTCATATCGGCCTCATCTAAACTTGTGTAGCGAACCGGTATCGTATCTTGCCTTGTTATAACAACATTTAAATTGCAGGGGTTCTAAACAACATGAACCATTTAATTAATTGTCGGGACCCCGGTTCCGCTTAATATTGCCCAATTGCATCGCACCTTTGCCATGCCATACATCATACATGCATCATGCCGATCTTCTGCCGTTGTATTAAATATTGCATCCGGTGTTTCTTCTAGTGTTTTGCTTCTTCGCGGATTGGGCCGTTGAGTTGATGTGAGCTTCGCCCCGATCTTCGGATGAACCCTCGACAATGTTTTCAGGCGAGCATCCCCCCCTTTCTACCTATCTTACTTTTATAGTATTTATTCCCTCCTGTTGATCTATTGCTATCTGTGTTGCGATGCTCTAGTTTTCGTACCCGTGATATCCCCTGCAGCCTCATATTTCCTTGGACACATCCTATTACCTGTTGTTTTGGTAGATAGTTGGACTTGCGTGTCGTAGTCGCTTGCTCAAGCGCTGATGCGTGACGTCAAGTGCCACAGTTGTTGATGTATTGCCGCATGTTGCTGTTGGAGATGATTCTAGTTTTACTTATCGTTCACTTTAATTCCTGTTTAACAACTAAAATTGAAATAAGCAGAGGCATCGGTGGGTGATAGATAATATTTGGTTTCCGAACGCCCACTTGTGTCCGTAGGACCCAGTACTTGATACATGTTCCTTGATTTATCGCTATCCACATCCGGAGGTATATGGGCCCCCGAGCGAGCTTGATTGATCTTATTTCTTGGGGCCACAAACTAGTTTGAGGTTTTATTTACGATCTGTACTTATGCCATGCTACTTATGTATTTACGATTGTCGAGGAGCACCTTATCTTGTTAGGATCGGGACACGATTCAGCGGTGTCGACAAGCCCAGCCACACTTCGGGTTCCCGATCGTTCTGACCGTCTACCCAAACCTTGAGTCCGTCTCGAGTCGGTGGCTTCGTTATGGGATCTACTTAAGGGTGGCCCCTGAAATATTTCTGAATCTGTGATTGTTCGATCGTGAAAGCCTCGTTGGGTTTTGATTTGGTTTTCGAGGTTGATCGGCGTGTGTTGCTATTGGTGCACGGCGGGTAAAACTTTACGAAAGCCGTGTCGCGGATATGGGCGACTTGGAGCCGCGATATCTCGACCATAGACAAGCATAACTAAAGTTTATTGCTATAAATTTGACTTTATAATGACTAGTAATCAGCTTCACTATAATGGAATGGCTAACTAAAACTGCCCACAATTGCTTGTTTGGCTTGTCGCTTGCGACAATTGTATCTGACTAGTAAGTATTGCAACTACAACGGAATGGCTGAATAAAAGTACCATCAACTACTGGGTTTTGGGTTTATCTCATGCTATCTGTATCTGATTAGTAATTGTTGTAACTACCACGGAATGATTAACTAAAAGTGCCCACTGCTTACTTTATCAGGATGATTATCTAAACCTGACTAGTAAAGTGCCGCAACTATAACTGAATAAGTAAAACTGCCAACGGTGTGAGTTCCTCGGTTGACTTCCTCGTTTGGTCTCGAGGGGGAAACACCAGGATGGGTTTGTTTGGTGTTAGCTTGAGTTGGATCCGGATAGGTCTATCTTACCCTCTCATTGTTGCGGTTGTACCGAGTCTCTATAGGTTGTTTAGTGCATCTTGCTTGCCGCTTGATCCACCATACCTATGTGGCGAGGACCGCAATTCTAGCCTCGCCGTGTCTTGGCCTCGATCTTGGCTCCTCTTTTTCTTTGCCCTTTGTCGGCACCTTTTGTTTAAGGTTACGAGATCGACGCGTCGTTAGCGGGGTTACCCTTCCGCTTGGCAGGCAGGTTATGGGCATTGGTTATTCTTGGGCTCTTAGCCCCATTTGCATCTTGTCCGTAGGCGGGCCTTATCGTTTTCAAGGTGATTTGGATCTTTGTACCGTATATCTGTATTCTTGACTCTTTGAGTCGCTGTTATATATATCTATTCTGTGGGTCCCATCGAGGACTGTTGTGTAATGTTATTACTTCGTTTTCCACCCGCACGAAAGTGCCTGGTGGGCACCTTTGAATCGTTTCTATCACGGGTTTGGCGGTTTCGCTAAAACTTGCATAGGTCCGATCTGAGGGTGTTACAAAAGGTCTGGCGATCTATACATTCGAATGACGATGGGACCGCGCCCATGTGGAAGAAGCAATCTATATTTTGGGACCTACCCTATTGGAAAGTCTTAGAGGTCCGCTCTTCAATCGACGTGATGCACGTGGCGAAGAATGTTTGCGTGAACTGCTAGGCTTTCTAGGAGTGTATGGGAAGACAAAAGATACGGAAGCACGACAGGACCAGAAGCGTCGAAGGCCTGAAGAGCCTATGCATCCACGAGAACGAGAAGGGTAAGCGATGCCACTTAACTCACATCATTTCACGCTCTTACCAAAGCAGAAGGAAATCTTTTTGAATGTAAAGGCAGTATCAAGGTCCCTTTGGCTTCTCGAATATAAAGGGAATAATAAATATGGCAGAGAAAAATTCAAACACGAAGTCTCATGATGCTGCGTGATTATGACACAATTGCTTCCGATTGCATTGAGGGGCTTCTACGAAAATGTTAGTACCCATTGTGAAGCTATGTGCATTCCTCAATGCAATATCTCGAAGTGTCGATCCGAAAGCCTACCAGGGTTACAAGCAGATGTGGCCCAATGTCTTGTCGACTTTGAGTTGGTGTTCCCACCATCCTTCTTCAATATTATGACACATCTCTGGTTCACCTAGTAGAAGAGATTGCCATTCTCGGTCATGTATTTCTACACAATATGTTCCCCTTTGAGAGGTACATGAGTCTTAAAGAAATATGTTCATAACCGTGCTAGGCGAAGGAAGCATCTCCAAGGGCTATGTAGCAGAGGAGGTCATTGAGTTACGTGTTGATTTTATTCACGACCTTAAGGCGATTGGTGTTCGGAATCACGACATGAGGGAGACTGTGGAAAAGGCACCCTAGGATGTAAAGCAATGATATGTAGGGGCATTCTCTCAATCAAGCACACTACGGTTTTACAAAGATCTATCTTGGTTGCCCGTATATCAATGAACACAAGAATTTAATCGCCTCAAACACGGGCGGTCGATGAATGGATTATAAGTGAACACATGGCGAGTTTTGGCGGTTGGCTGCAAAGACTTCTCACGAATAACACCACTTGGGGATCAATTTGTACTTGTTGGCGGGACACCGTCTTCAAATGTATGTACTTTCCAAGTGCGAGATAAATGGGAATACATTTTACGATAGGCCAAGATAAAAAGCACCAACCAAAGCAGTGGTGTCCGCCGATCTTGCAGAAGACAATGGGCAAAAGACCACGTATTATGGGTTCATAGGCGAGATATGGAACTTGACTATGGACCTAATTTTAAGGTCCCCTTGTTTTGATGCAAATGGGTCAAGCTAACGGAGGAGGGGTTGAGGTAGACAAAATGCAGAATGACTACGGTGGATCTCAACAATCTTATGAAGAACTTAGACGAACCATTCGTCCTAGCCAATCATGTGGCTTAGGTTTTCTATGTGAAGGACATGTCCTCCAAACCAAAAAAAGAAAAAATATGCAAACGAATACATCATATGATGAGCCAAAGCGTCACATAGTTCTTTCAGGGAAAAGAAACATCGTGGGAATCGAGGACAAGACAGACATGTCAGAAGATTATAATAAGTTTGATGAAATTCCGCCCTTCACAGTGAAAACTGACCCAAGCATTCCGTTAAGTAAAGAAGATGCTCCATGGTTACGTCTGAAGCGATCATAAGGAAGGGCATATGCCAAGAAGTTCATGCTCATATTATGTAACTCTAGTTCATGTTTTTAATATTAATACATGTCTTGAGTGTTAGTCATGTTTTGTGGATGGACTGGGACTATGAGAAGAAGTTGTCCCGATTCGTACTTACCATTAAAATCTGATCTCCAAACGGGGTCACATATTAGGAGTGCCTCTATGACCAGTTTCTTGGAGATCTTGGGAGGACTAGGCTCGTCGGCATCTCCACAGGCAACCGTAATGTGTCCCTGCTCTCAAAACCATCTTGCAGCTTTGTAACTTCTCTAACTAGATCAATACACCAGGAGCTAACTAATTTCACATATTAGGAGTGCCTCTATGAAGATTTCTCGGAGATCTTGGGAGGCCCAGGCTCGTCGGCATCTCCACAGCTGGTAAGTGGTGTCCTGCCTCAAACCGGCTGGAGGACTGGACTCACAAGGATGCCTATTTATAGTACAAGCTCGACATAGTGTTGACACTTACAAAATAATGTCGACACTCACCTATTATTAGTCGGTTGGTGTCTCCAAGGGACTAAATCATCTTTAGTCGGTTGGTGACACCATCCGGACAAGGTACACGCATACGACATAATGTCGACATGCACTCACCCTATTATTAGTCTTGACTCGTGTTTTGTCGGTTGGTGTCTCCAAGGGACTAAAGGTTCATCCCGCCATTTTTCCCGCCATTTTCTTCCCACCATTTTCTTCCTTGATTCTTCCCGCCATTTTCTTCCCGCCATTTTTCTTCCCTTGATTCTTCCCTCAGTTCTTCCCTAGTTCACTATATATATATGTAGGGGTTGGCCTCCATTGTCATTGCACATCTCTAGACTCATATCTGCAACCTCATCACTCTTTCCCATGGCTTCCACCGTAGCACTAACCCCGGGGAGGCGGGCGCTGCTCGAACTACCCCTTGCCTGACTCTGTGTCCCCGTCGGCTGGATCTTTGGCGTCGGGCGTGCAGTTCCTCTGTCCCTCTACGTGTGGCGCCGGATGGCCATCACGAACCACTACTACCGAGCTCACGCGGGGCAGCGGAGGAATCCCGGATGGCATCCACTATTTCCCTACTTGGGAGCCTTCTTCGTGGATCGGCATGAGAGGCGCTCGCACGAGGAGGACGGCCCCTCCTCCTAACTTCAGAGGCCGGCCGTCGGCTATGGTGGCGGATCGGACTCTCCAGGCGTCATGGCCTATGACACGCCGACTCTAACCCGTCTGCGCTACCCTCAAGTCCAGCCACGCGCTACCCTCAAGCCCAGCCGCGTACTCTCCGGAGGTTCAATTCTGGCGACCCGGCGGCAGCAATGATGGCGCGTGGCGAACGACTTCTGATCATGAGTATTACAGGTGTGGCAGGAGCATGTGAATCACTCCAACATTCGAAACAAGTTGCGATTGTTACTTAATCGGCCATGTATCTTAATTTTCAGTTCTTTTATGTATCTTAATTTTGAGTTCGATTCGGTTGATTGTTACTTAATCGGCC
The DNA here is from genome assembly GCA_030063025.1 of Avena longiglumis. Classification (NCBI taxonomy): domain Eukaryota; kingdom Viridiplantae; phylum Streptophyta; class Magnoliopsida; order Poales; family Poaceae; genus Avena; species Avena longiglumis. The sequence goes on along the minus strand of CP125973.1, from coordinate 74,149,300 downwards.
ATGTATCTTAATTTTCAGTTCAGTTACGATTGTTACTTAATCGGCCATGTATCAAGGCATAGTTTGCAGAGGAGTTTTCCTTTTTATCGCACCAAAAGGCATTTTCCATTTCGAGCATAAAAAGCAGACGGTTTTGTGAAGCAACCACCAAATGGCTAATTCAAAAACCACCAACACATTGATCAAAAAACAATGCAAGTTGAGAGAGGCTTGGTGAGATTCAAGTGTATACAAAGATCGACATTTAAATATCAATCAATTCAAAATGTTAATACAAAAGATCGGCATTAAAATATGATTTGATCTAATAAAATCATTTACATGAATGGATAGATATTATTTTCTGAAAATTATGATATATTATTCATATTTTCTGAGTTGAAATGAAAAAGATATGAATTTTCTAAATTCATATCATATTTTTGAATTAAAAAGCCCTTTATGCATGAAATAAGTGTTTTAATTATTTTAAAAATTTCATGTAAAGTAAATATAAAATGATTTACATGAATGGATAGATATTATTTTCTGAAAATTATGATATATTATTCATATTTTACGAGTTGAAATGAAAAAGATATGAATTTTCTAAATTCATATCATATTTTAATTAAAAAGCCCTTTAATGCATGAAATAAGTGTTTTAATTATTTAAAAAATTTCATGTAAAGTAAATATAAAATGATTTACATGAATGGATAGATATTATTTTTCTGAAAATTATGATATATTATTCATATTTTACGAGTTGAAATGAAAAAGATGAATTTTCTAAATTCATATCATATTTTGAATTAAAAAGCCCTTTAATGCATGAAATAAATGCCCCCTTTAACACGGTTCGACGAACCGGTGTTAAAGAAACATTATTCGTTCTGTAGCCCACTCTGGAACCGGTGGTGTTAAAGGGAGTAATAAATCTGTGGCAGCGAATTCCCTTAACACGGTTTCGGTGTTAAAGGGGTCATCTTATCGCTCCTTTCTTCCCCGAGCGATCGCGCCACCGCCCGAACCCTCGCCGTCGTCCTCGCCACCACGAAGCGGCCGCCACCTCCTCGCGTCGTCCTCGCGCCACCAAGCCGACGGCCGCCACCTCGTCGTCCTCGCGCGCCACGAAGCCGCCACCGCCTCTCTGTCCGCCTCTGCGACGCCGTTCGACGGCCTGACGCCGTGGTGAGCATGCTCTGTTTCCTCCCTTCTACTGTCGCGGCGCTTTGGCTGCTACGCCACGTCGGCCGCCTCACATGGCTGTGCAGCTGCCCGTCGTCGCCAAGTCGCCGTTGCCTCCCGTTTCGCCCGTGCTGCCCGCGTGCCTCCCGTGCTGCCCCGGCGGTTCCTCGGGCCGTAGCTCGCGTCATCGGGTGTGGCGGGCGAGGCGGCTCTGTGGCGATCCTGATTGGGCCAATGAGGGAAGTGGAGGGATGGGTCGAGGCGGATTCGTCGGGAGGCCAGGCCCAGCGTGATGCAGGATGGCCTCCCTCTCGGCTGCGAGGCGGACTAGGTGGGGTGCAAGCTCGGTGGTGGCCATGGGTGCGAGCTCGCGATGCGGCCTAGGTGGGAGTCTGAGCTCGATGTGGCATCCCCTCCTGGCCTGGCCTAGGTGTGACGATGAGCGTGGAGTTCGCCTGGCGACATGCTCTGCGCCGATTGGGCCACGCCTAAACGCCGGCAGCTAAACGCCTCGGGCGATATAAACAGTTCTTTGCATAATATATTGACCCTCGGAGATTCCGGGTGCCAAAGATGGGCGAGATGAGCGTGGTGACATCGACCCAGACGATCTAAACCTTGCACATGTGAATTAGAAGCATGTGGAGTAAAAATAAAATAGCTTATAGCAAAGATATTATAATAGGCCACGCCTAAACCCTCGACCACCTCGCTCTCTTCCCGTGCGAGGCGTCTACGCCCGCCGCCGGAGCTCATAGGCCACGCCTAAGCGCCATTGCCCGCCGCCGATGAGCGCGCTTACCGCCATGGCAAGACGCCGCATCCGCCGAGCACCGCCGCCAGCGAGACCAACGTCACCCCACCGGTGGCGCCACGTGTACGCCACGTGTATGATTCTTGACTCATCCTGATTAAAACTTGTTTGCTCGATAAATTGTACTACATGCATAGATTAAAACTTGTATACAAATTGGACCTCTCACTCATTTGTGTATTTATTTGTGTATTTTGGTATGAATAATATGTATATTTGTGTATGAATCTAAGTCCACTTGAATGTTTACACTCTTACTCTAGATAATATTATTGTTTTAGAAACTATGGATCCACTTAGTAGAAACCTTGAAGAAGAAGAAATAATGGAGAACATTATTGATGAGGACACCTCACAATATCTGAACTTGGAGGGACATGACGGCAGCTCAAGTACTAGTCATGGAGAAGATGAAGACTCGGTGAACGCAATTTAATGGTTACAAAGTCCGGCGAGGTATATGCATTGATTAAGCCTCTGTTGACTTCCACCAACAATCTTCTTCTACATGTATTAATTAACGCTTCTTTCTTCTTTTAGCCCTCTGGATCGACCAGCCAGCAACCATCTTCTTCTGAAAAAAGCAAGCGAGCGCGAGCGGCGGTTGAAAGATCGTGCAAAGTTCACGATCGAAGCGATCGTGTTGATGGCAGGCCGATGGAGCCCAAGAAGGCGCAGACAAATTTATCGTCATTTGGAGTTCTTGTTAGGGACCAAATCCCAATCATAATTGAATATTGGAATAAGCCAAAGAAGGCGATGGTACCTTTGTCGATGACAGATCAAAAGCGCTTTGGAATTCGTTGTTAGTAAATTTCACCCTTAGCGAGAGGAGGATGAAAACAACCCGGTTATAAAGAAAAAGGTCAAAGAGTGGACTCTAAAGAAGATGGCTGAGGTTTTCCGCAACTGGAAGACAAAATTGAACAAATTTTTCAAAGCTCGCGAGACTCCAGATTTCGAAGACGCATATTATGCGAAGATAAGACCTCACTGGCCCGAATTTGAGACATATAAAAAAGTGCTATAGCTAAAAATTGAGAAACCAATACGCTTAATGCCTGAAGAAGGAATATCACCCGGAGGGCCGGGTCGGTGGCTACATATCTCGAGAGGCTTAAGTGGGAGGAAGCTGAGAGGGCCTGCTTGAGAGGATCACACCCAGACGGATGGGTGGGACCTCGTGCAAAGACTTGGTTCTCTGAATCGGGGCAAGGTTGGACCCGAAGCAATGTGTATCTTCCCAACCATCCTTGCCAAACCCGTCCGAACTCATCACGGCATACGAGGAAACATCCGAGGACCTTCCATCCCGACAGAGAATGACCAGCTCACAGCGCCATCGGTAAAAAGAACACCTGGACATGCACGAGGCACAGGGGTATGACATGGAAGGATGGGTTTGCCCATTGGGCGACTCTTACAGATGGCGCGAAAAGAAAAAAGCGTCTGAGCGGATGACACAGATAGAACATGCACTTGCGGCTGCGCGCAAGTGAATGCTATGAAACCATCAAGCTACCGGCCCATCTCGGTGACACGAAGAGCTGCATTGGAAAAGCAGCCGGACTCTGGCGGAAGCGGTGTGGCTTCCACGGAGAACGTGCCCACGCTTGAAATGGCGGGTCCTCGATACCCGTTGATGAGATCACGGAGGCGAACACGCTGAGCTGCATGTGAGATTAATGGGCTTATCCATTAAGGTGGTATCGGCTATGCCTTACCTCCTGGTGGTGGAACTTACCACTGCCGACCGATTCGAGATGTCTATGCTATTCGGGGTGGATGAGGTTGTGAAGGAATATGAGGAAGCAGCTTGACCATGCTACGGTGAAGGGAAACTCAACTCAAATTTGCGGTGAAAACAACCATTCTTTGGAAGAAGGAACACATTGTGCTTCCAAATTGGAGGTCACTTGGCACCCCGCCGTCTCCTTGGCGTCAATGAGCCCGCTTGGCTATCTCTGCAGCGGCAGCCATCTCCGCCCGTCGGCCTTCTCCGGTGCTTCAGCCATCTCCTCGGCGTGGCGGAAGAGCACTGCCACGAGGAGCATCGGTAGCACTTCCACAAAGAAATCCATGAGAAACCGTCGCCAAAGAGTTCAAAAACTACGTCCATGACCTTCCGCCAAGCCATTGCGGTTTACCGTGGAATCGCAGCGACAGGGAGACCAATAGGATCTCGGAGAACAGGTCAAGAAATTCTTTGCACCTAGACGGGCGAGCCAAAGGAGAAAATAGATCCGGCGGTGGTGGAGAAGTTTTACAAAATCTTTTGAAACACGAAACCCCACTTGTGCCGGACTCTGGCGCCAGATTTTGAAGGCGGATGCAAGCGCCGTAGGGAGACTGAAAGTAGCGGTCGTGAGGCACCCAGGAAAATAGTTCCCATGCTGGGAGCAGGAAAACCAATCATCGCCCGCTCCAAATGTTTGACAAGCGGACGCTCCTCCGTAGATGATTACGAGGCGAGCTACAAAGAAAGGCCAATGAGATGGGGATGACTTACATTGCATACTTGAACGTCATGGGAGACAACTTGCCCAAATGCGATGTCAACCCCATACAGCCATGGAAGTATGGGAAGAATCTAGTCAAGAAAGAGGAGCTCAAAAATCTACCAACAAAGATGCGAAAATTGCACAAGTGGTACCTTCATTTCTGCAAGACGAGAAAAGAAGAATGGATCACGGCGCATATAAGAGATCAGATTTTCTTGTGCGGAGACAACGCGATCGACTTCAACATTCAAGACTTGCATTTTCTATTCAATCAGAAGGAACTCGACAAATCTGCCATCAGCCTTTATTGTGTGTAAGTACTATTTCTGTAATTTTTATCTCATCTCATTCACTTCATTAATTGCATGTATATATATATGCTCACTATATATGTATATACTATTATGCAGGAAAAAGGTTATGGAATGCATGAAAGGAGGCCCTTTTGACATTGGGTTCGTTGACCCAAATAGAGTTCATGAAGAAGTGGTAAGAACCAGACCCGGGCAAACAGAAGATTACTTGCTAAAGTCTTTCTTGAGACAACAAACCAAAGGAAATACTATTGCCTTACAACTTCTAGTATCTGTTACCCTCTCTCTTGTACACATTCATTTTGGCTTACTCGATGTTAAGTGTAGCGATGATGAGTTATGCGTCGTAGGTTCCACTTTATTACGCTAGTCATTCAACCCGACTCGGAAAAGTCCTTGTCATGGACTCGTTACGAAAAGAAAAAGAGATATGGGCAGACTTTAGAGATGCTCAGAGGTAATTTCAATCATATTATCGCACTAGATCGGCAACTTCGTCGTGACAACAAGTAATTAATTACTCCTTTATCCATTTTATTTGCGGACAGGGTTTGGAAAATGTTCACAGGCGGCCGTGGGTGAATGGTCAGAAGAACTAAAATTTGTAGACCAAAATGTAAGTAATACTAGCTAGCTTCCAATTCCATTATATCATGCTTTATTGATTATTATTTTGATTGAACTCTCTATTCTCGTAAAGTGCGTGCATCAGGGATACGGAAATAACTTATGTGGGTACTATGTTTGTGAGTTCATTCGCAACACGATATGTGTGACGGGCCAAGCCGCACTAGAACAACTTAGAGTAAGTAAACAAAGTCCACAACATTATTTTATTACCATCAATTGTGTTGAGTTTTATTCTTATATATATATTGACGACCCATTCTTCATATATATTCAGATCGAACGGATGGGACCAACTCCTACCATTTGAGCATACGATCCATTCAAGAGGAATTGGCGGGGTTCATACTTGATGAGGTCACGCTGGCGGAGAACTCTTTAGATATCCACCAAAATGAGCGATGCGATGTATGTGCGATGGCGATGTTTGTGTATAATAATAGTTGTAATTATTCATGTACTCGTATGTACCGATGATTTATGTGTATACCGCTTCGATCGATTCCCCTCGCTCCCCTCCATGAAATCGCCCGAGAGGCAGAATGCTGCGCGGAGATTTAGGCCGTTTTCTGCGTGAAAAGCGGCCTAAATCTGCCAGAAACCTTAACACGGTTCGAACGGTGTTAAAGAACTGAGCTGCAGCGCTTTACGTCGCCCCTTTAACACGGTTCGTATAAGAACCGGTGTTAAAAGCCCCCCCCCCCCCCTCTAACACCGAACCCTCAACAGCGGTTGGGGAACCGCTGTTAGAGGGCCCTCCCAACCGGAGTTAAAGGGGGGCTCTGCACTAGTGTATTATGTACCAGGGGGAAAACCGTCTCTATATGTACCTAGTTAACCCCGTTAGCTCTTAAAATACACTGAAGTGTCATATAAGGCAAAGAAAATTCAGAAGTGGACAAATAAGAAAGTAAAAAAATTTCAGTGTCAAATAAAGAATCATATTAGAAAGTAGTGTCAAATAAAGAATTTTCTCTAAGAAAATAGGTGTAGCACATCTCTTTTCCTTTTGACAACCCACGCCTCAATCCCACAAACTGTCGGATCAAGGGCACACAAGTTAAATACCCCAGATTTTGTTCCACGGGATTTATTTATATCGCGCCAAGTTCCCCTGCGTACGTGTGCGACAGCGCAACGGAACGGCAGCCGCCCGAACTTTTCACTGAGCGTAGGTTTCCCTTCCCTCGGTGACGGTCGGCGGCGAGATCGTAGGATATGGAGACGGAGCAAAGGATTGATGAGCAGGCCATCAGAAATCACAAGGAAGAGGTGGGCAGCAAGCAAGAAGATGGGATTGATGTGGATCGCAAGGAAGAAGAAGTGGTGGAAGCGGATCAAGTGGGGATTGGTGGCGAGAGGAGATATCGCAAGTCTAAATTGGATCAGGAGGTGGAGCGACTCTTGGCAAGCTTAGCGATCGCTACTGGTGGGAAGCAGGTGCAGACGACGATGGAAACGCCGCCGCAAGACGCCAAAGCAGCAGCAGCCGCAGCAAAAGAGCAGATGAAAAAGGATTTGGAGAGCGGTCCCAAATTCGACCAATCTGACTCCATGGCCGTCCAAGCTGATATTTATCGCCGCAACTGGATACGCATGTGGACAGGCAAATTCGGTTGTTACGAGGACGTCAGTAAGCCCTTCTTCAGTTCAGACTTCAGACTATCATCATGAATTCATCATGATGATGATATATATTTCGTTTTCCAATTAGACTCGTTTATTTATTGAATGAAAATTGTCCTATATGCAGCGCGCGTTCCCCCCATGCTCTACACGGACAAGAAGTTTGGTCCCAACAGTTTTCCGCCCCATCCCATGGAAACACTGCAGATCTTTTCGCTCAAAATTGCGGAAACATCGGAGCGTTTCCGGTGGCCGCTCGATGTGTTTGGTATGGTCGTCGCCCGCGACTCGTTGGATCAGAACCGCAACATCATCTTCCACCGAACCAGGGATAACTGCCAAACCATCACTGCCGAGGTATTCTACTCATCGCGGCTATTTGCTCTGCTCTGCTATTCTTTCAGCTCACCTTGTTATGATTGAATTTCTAAACATAATAAAGCAGTTGGTGGTCTCTCGACAGGATGAAATATAGTAAATGTCCAAGTCAGTGGTGTCCAAAGTGTACCTAGGGTTAATTGGATACAGTCATAAAATCTTGAACAAAACTCCATGCAAAGACTCTAGAGTTAATTGGATACAGTCATAAATTTGGACTGAGTTAGTACTTCCATGATACTCACATCTTCTATTTATCTGTGCGCAAGTTTGAATTTAAGCATAATCTCAGTTGCTACTTGTGATGATTGGCAGACTCTAGAGTCTCCACGGTCAGTTTGTTTGTTTGAGACTAGTACTATTTTATCATTCTTAATATTTTGCTCTCCATTGATTCTTGTGCTTGAAAATGATTCTCTATTATTTTCAATACACCCCTTTTGAACAGCACATATCAAAATAGCCTACTTATTTCTATTTGTTTAATTATTAAGTTGGTCCCTTTGGTATGAAGGGTTTTGCAGATGTACATGTCTGCTGACCCGGCTTCAAATTATTCTGCTTATCATTAGCTATCATTTTTCTGTATTTGTGCCACTTAAAGATGGTTACATGCTGTAGTAGATGCAACATAGATTCGTTATGTCCCACATTGTTACTAGTATTATGGATTGTGATGCACTATTATTTACTCAACTAATTATTGCATGCAGAATCCATATCTAGAACTGACAGGTCCTAGCCGTCCTGTCGTGGTATTAGATCCCGTGCACTTGGAGGTTATGCTGCAAGTGAAGCGAGCTGGTCAAGCCAAGGATGAATGTATAAGCTATCTAGTTGTGCGGTATGGTGATCCTACTTGGATGGAGTCGCGTGTGATTAACCGTGTTTGCGCAAGCAAGCTTAGCACAGTAGAGTTGACATTGGGCAGCATTGTTCGCTCCGTGGAGGCGACTATCAGTGTGCAAGTCGTTGGTGGGTCATTGCCAGATGGTTTTCGAGGTGAATTTACTGCCAATACAACCAGCATAGAGGACATGAAAATCCAATTGCTTGCTTTTGGAGATGGCAAGTTGCCTATCGCTGCTGATGGCATGGTCAAGCTTTCACGCCGTGTCGTTTCTGTTGAGCTTAAGGGAGAGCTGAGAGTCTCTGTCAAGGCGGTTGGGGACCAAGCTGTGGAGATGATTGATTCTAAAACTTTTAAAGCTCGGAGAGCTGGTAGACGCAAGGCTGATGTAGAAGTTGGCTCCTGTAAGCTGAAAGTTACCGTCGCCTGGTCCCGTATATCTGATCGTCAATATCCTGGTGGTTGGGTCATCGAATAGTTTCTTGAAGTTGCAACTTATTTCTTTCACTGGGTGTTTAAGAATAGTAATTAATCATGTAATGCAGTGTGTTATTGCTTCTCAAGTATGGTGTGATGTGAGATCAGCTCACTCGATGGTTACTCCCAAGTTAAAATGATCGATCCCGTGTACTAGTGTGGACACTGCAGGCCAAGTTATTTGCTGCAATGGCGGCGGGGTCGTCTTCCTCACGCGGAAGATGGCTATGGCGGCCGATGCTTCTTCTGGAGATCTTTGCCGGTGACCACAGGGCCCTGGGCGGCGCCCTCCACCGGGACAAGACCCGTGCTGTCCGTTCGGGACAAAGACGGCTGGCGGAGCTAGCCTGGAGGCTGCCGGGCCTGCCTTAGCCCAGATCTAGGCCCGTCTGGGCCCGATCTGGGTTGGCGGGCCTAGCGGCCTCTGCGGGTTTCAGGGGCAACCAGCGGGTCTGGGAGCCCATCCCCTGACCATGTTGTGGTTGGGGTGCTGGATCCGGGCTTGGAGGCCTAGATCTGGCGTCCACCTAGCAGCCCCTTTCTTTGGGTTATGCGGGTTTAACTTGCCGGAGTGTCCTGCTCGTTGAACCCCCGTTCAAGTGTTGGAGGGCTGGCTTGGATCTTTCTTGCCCGCTCTGGGGGATGTGCCTTCGGGCGTTGTCAAGTCAAGGGCGAGATCTCGGATGCCGGGCGGCGGCCTCGAGAGGTGGTCTGCGCGGGCGTCTTGACGGCGGGGCGGCGTTGCGGTGGTGATGTCTCATCTCTTTGGTCCTCGAGGGTGGCAAGGAGTGTGCTCCGGGGGTTCCTGGTGGTGGCAGCGCCTAGATTGAGGTTGGAAGCTCGGCTTGAGGCTTGGTGATGGTCCAAGGTACCGAATGTGGCGAGAGTTTTTTCGGGCGAAAGCCCCGCGCTCCGGCGCAGACAACGGCGACGCCTGTGGGCGTCGTGACCCTCTTGGGGGCGTTGTTGTGGCTATTCTCACTCCATTAGGGCTCCGGGTGAAAACCCTATACCCTTGTGGCCTCGGCGACGGCGGCGTCTGTGGCATCGTTACCTTCTTGGAGGCGTTGTCGTGGAGCTCAGGTCTCCTTAGTCTCGCCTTCCTCGGTGGCAAGTTAGATGCTTTCTAGGCTTAGTAGTTTATCTTTTGATATGCTTGTAAGAGGAACTCCTTATCACTTTGTATCTGTTTGGCCGTGTGGCTTTATTTATAAAGCAGGGGGAAAGCCTGATTCGAGAGTTATTTGCTGCAATCGCCTGTTTTTTAATCTTTAGTATGTGTGAAAATCATAACCATATTAAGAGTTTTAGGTTTCTGCTGCTGCCGTTGGTTTGGATTTTTTTTTTCTTTTACCTGAATCCGCTATTTAGGATTATTTGGTTAACAAGATTCATTCATTCCATGACATTGTGCAATATGGACATGTGTCGTGATCTCAGGTTTTCCTTAACAGCTATTTCTACCCTTCTATGTTATATGATTTGCTTTTGAAAAAAAAGTCAATTTGGAGGACGGGCTCCATGGAGCCTTGAATTTTTTGAAAAATGACATTTTGAAGTTCCAAAGTAATCTGAAAAAAATCTTAGCTTTGCTAATGATGACTAATACCTGCGTGCAACAAATCAAAGCGAAATATTTTGTATTTCAAGCTATGTAAAAATGATAAATTTCTTGATACGAAAATTTATTATTTTTGTGTAGGTCGGGGAACAAACAATTTGACGCTGAGATTTTGCAGGGCCGTGGATAAGTCATTGTCAACATCTAGGATTTTTCTAAACTTTTTGAAACTTTAAAATATCAATTTCAAAGAAATTCTAAAATGGGCTCCATGGAGTGCATCCAATGCCATTTTTCGCATGAAAAGAAAGGCCGACATGACCAAATCGGCCCATTTTATAAGAAAAACCAGGCCTAAAGACCTTATAGAGCGGCCAATTTACGAGGAAAAACTAAAACTCGCCGTCCAGGCCTCCCTTACGAACGCGAGATACCTTTTTGCTAGTGGCGGAGCTTCAAAGAAAATCTTGGGCGGGCCAAACTAAAACAGATCACACGTATTGCGATTGTAATACTACATATATTCGGTGGATACTAGGAAACTAGGCATTACTCAATAACTTTGTTTCAGCAGTTTATTCTGTATTGGCGCTTTTCCTAGGAAAAAAATCAGCTGCAGGCTTGCAGCAGAAAAATTATTCGGAGACGACCAAGAAAAACTAGGTTGTCGCTGGATCGCCGCTGCTAGCCGTAGCTAGCTAGCCACTTTTTTTTTTGAGTAGAAGCTCGCTAGCCACTTGTGCCTGCTATCTACTGCGTGGGTGTAATACACCCGCACCAGCTGCCACCAAAGTGTGCTACACGATGTTGGGCCGTGGGCCGTATGGGCTTAGGCAGACAGTCGATAACAGGGATACAAAAGGAAAAGGATTGGCATGGAGGCGAAGATCGAACAGAATGAAGAACTGAAACCTATCCTTCTACTGCTTGCTCTCTCTTCCTCCTTGTACCGTCTTCTTCCTAATGTTTGGGTGTTCTCCACAAACAACCCTTGTATCCATTTAAGATCTCACTTCCTGGTAATCATACCAGTGGCCATGGGTTGACGGTGGCCAAGTGGAGATTGGGATTGAGGTCTCGGCGTCCTTGTCGGCTTGCCATTGCTACTCGCTGCTCAGTTGCTAGTTGCTGCGCTAGATCGAAACTTTATGGATCTCTACACCTTCGCTGCTCGGCCGCCGGCTCTAGAGTCACGGTTAGCTTTCATAGTTAGCGACATGGATGCGCCGCTGACGGGGAGGAACAACATAGTGACGAAGCGAATCGAGAACAGCTGAACATATGAGCTGTCTCACATGTGAATTTGGCTGGAAGGGAGGGTTCTACCAGTGACTTGTAGAGGAGGGGCGCCATCGGTGGCATGGAAAGGAGGGGCACCGTCGATTGTCTTGGACAGGAGGGCACGATTGGTGGCCGGTCAGGACGGAGGCGGGGGTCAGGAGGATGGCGCTAGTGGCCGATCTAGGGAAGAGAGGTTGGGGCAGGAGGAGTGAGAACCCGTAGTTCGGAGGAGGAAGAAGCGGTGATGATCGGGTCGTGTTTTTTTCTTACGGTCTTGCCTGGTGGGATATACAAAGCGGCGAAACAATGACATATTAGGCGAAGACGAAATCTGTTATTCTTTTTAGGCAATAGAGAAGAGAAAAAATTCTTGCCTTTTTATGAAAAAAAAATAGTACTCCATTCGTCTTAAAATAGATGTCAAAAATTTATCTAAAATTATGTAAATTTGTTCAAAATATAATAAATATATATAAATTCATCTAAATTTTAATAAATCTGCCATATCTATTTTTAAGACTGAAGGAGTATTTTTTTAGAACTTATGGAAGCAGAAATCTAGGGATGACGTGTACTAACTCGTATTACGTCTGGTCGTCTGGAGTGCCCAGATAAAAATGCCCCAGATAACGATCTGCGCCGCCACCCATCTCGCTCGCTCGCCGCCGCGCGCGTGCGCAAGCCCTCGACGGCACGGCCGTTCCTCGTTTCGCCGTAGCATTCGCACGCCAAGATAGCGCTCGGTAGGCCCTCCTCTGTCCCTCACTCTCCCTTCACCGGCGGACTAAACCCTAACTTCCTCCTCCGTTTCGATCTGCAGATCGGCCGGCGATGGCGCTAGGCTCCAAGAAGAAGAGGGACGCAGCGTCCGAGCTCACCGACGACCTCCTGGTCGAGATCTTATCACGCGTGCCCTACAGGACCACCTGCTGTTGCAAGTGCGTCTGCCGGCGATGGCGCGACGTCGTCTCCCACCCCGACCACCGCAAGAAGCTGCCCCAGACGCTCGCCGGCTTCTTCTACGAGACCGAGAACAAGGGCCGCTTCCCCAGAAAGGCTCGCCATTTCACCAGCGTTTCTGGAGGGCATGCCTACCAACCTTGCTTCGACCCCTCCCTGTCGTTCTTGCCCAAATACAAGATCCTCGACATCTTGGATTGCTGCAATGGCCTCCTCCTCTGCCGCTGCTCGAAGGGGACTGATCCCAATGCATTGCATTACGTGGTGTGCAATCCCGCAACTGGGAAGTGGGTGGCCGTGCCTGGCACCTGCTGGTCCGGCAACGGGCCAATCACTCGCTTGGGGTTCGACCCAGCCGTCTCCTCCCAATTCTATGTGTTTGAGTTCATAACTGTCTGCGTTCCGGAAGACGATACATACTACAATCACAGAATCAATGCGGTGTGGATCTACTCACACAACACTGGAGATTGGAGTTACAATGTCAATGGTCTGGGCAATGATATTAGGATACATGCTGGTTCAAAGAGCATCTTTTTCAGTGGGATGCTACATTGGGCTACAGATAATTTGGTAGTGGCCATTGGTGTACAGGGAGATGACTGGAGGACCATCCGGATTCCTACGCCACAATACCTTTATAATGCTGGTCCCAATGATATTTATCTGTCAGAAGGTCAATTATGCTTGGCAAATATGACTTGTCTTGAACTATCAATCTGGGCTCTTGAAGATTCTAGTACTGAAAAGTGGGCCTTGAAGCACAATGCAAGACGCTCGCAATTGTCCTTTGCATTTGTGTGTGATTGCCATGCGATCACAGTCTGCCCAGATCACATGGAGATTTTCCTAGTATATGGTCCACTGAAGACACTAGCGTCATCATGCAATATGCATCCTATTAAGCAGCGTGTTATATCAAATCTTGGGTATGATTCCAGGACTCCTTATATTCCATATGTTCCCTTGTTCTCAGACGTACTGTCATTAGCAAATGAGCACTAGAAACATAGTGCAGCTTCACACTTGTCTGTTCTTTCTGATGATGAGTTTGTCTTAAGTGGCTTGGGTGGTAAACGTTTATGAATTTGTGATAGTTTTTGTTGGCACAAGAGTGCGTGCACTCATGTACCCAACTATTTTGCTTGACTATCTATTCCAGTTTTTGTGTAAACATTATGAATGTCTTAGATTGTGTATCTGTTTGTGTGTAAATTCTGTGTAACACAAGTACGCAACATCAGGATTCAAAATTTGTTCTCTAACCTTATTTATGCCTTATTGGCATTTTGTAAAATTCTATCCCTGGTAGGTATGTACATGGATCTCTTTTTTGCTTTGTCATGCTCGAATCACCGAATCACAGAATTTGAACAACATGGCATGGTAACTTTTGTTTATCAACCTATCAATAATGAAGTGATCAATGCACATGTATTTATTTATAATTAAATAATTTTATTCGACTCATTCTAGATAGGAAATTTTCTGGTATGTTATTTAATCAGTTATTCCAATATCAGATCTTCACATTTCTTGTGAAATTGTCGCTCCCGTCTAAAGTAGGATACTTTTATAACAGGTCACTAATTCTATCATGAAATCATCTTATTATTTTTCTTCAATGCCTGGGAATTTCCAAAGGCATATAATCGTATTTACAAGATATTGTGTTATGTCTGTCCTATTGTGTTCGACCTGGTTCCGGGGGAGGGTTGCCTGCCATAACTACTGAAAATTCCATGTATGCTCTTACTACCGTAGTAATAGGTGGAAGCCTTTACCTGAAGGGTGTTGTATTGGGACGGACACATGATCAACTAGGCTACTCAGATGTGTACGACATGATACTAGCGGCAGCTTTGATTTCTAGGGCTTCTGAGTATCAGATGCAACCTAGACTTAACTCCCTTGCGTCTTCCATTTTTGGTTTTGTGTGTTCTGTTCACCCTTTCTACTCAAACCTTGATATTGTGATGGAAGTAGAGGAGCTTAACAGGATCTATTGTTGAGGCTTCGTGGTATACAAACGGCCGTTTTGTTTCGACTTGAATCTCGAATATCTCTTTGCATTTCTGGTTTGATCATCCGTGTCACCCATCACTGGCTTCAATACCTGGTTCTCCTGCTCAGAATTGTAGCTGCATACTGTTATCTCTATGAAATTATGATGCACCTAATATTCAGATTTATCAACATAGAGTCGACTTATTGCTCGCTCCACCTCATACTTTTCATTGTATCTGTCAAGTGATTTATCTTTAGAGAAAAATCCGATCGAAAGAATACGAAGTAAGTTCAGAGCGGAGAGTCTGAGACAGTTTGGCCAGATTCCACAGGTACAGAGTTTTTTGCATGAGCAAAGCACCAGGTGACAAAGTTGCTAGGATATGTTTCGAGCACTGGTTACTAAGTTCACGAGTAAACATATTCCGGTGATTTCTTGCAGTGATCCCACGTAAGAAATAGAATCAGGCGCGGAGACATATCTCTATTTGTGGAGTAAATTGCAAATAACTATCACAATTCGGGCACTAGTTACAAGTCAATATCAATATTTGTAATTTTTTCGAGTCAGTACCAAGTTTGAGGCAGAGCATTGTAAATCGTGCTAATTTTTTCCTGATAGCATTTTAACGTGCTTACTGATAGGTGGGACCCGTCTGCAGAGTTGACTAGTAAAAAAGGGTCAAAGGATAGACATGTGAAAGAGTTATACAATCTGGATCTTTCTGTAAATTTCCTGGTGCTTGAGGGTGACGGGGCCGGAGGTGCCCCTCCCCCCCCCCAACCACCCGCGTCCTCCCTGCTTCGTCGAGGGTGTCCATCGCCTCTCCCGATCTCTCCCTCCTTAGAAGCTTGAGCAGTTCCCCTTCCCCATCACCGTTCCTAGACGTCACCGCCTCTACATCGATCCCGTTCGCCCATAAGCACTCCGCCCAGCTCCTCCTCGCAATGGCGCCATCGCCTGCCCTCCCCCGAGCTCTCCTGCATGCTTGCGTCCTCAGCAACGCCTCCTCGTCGCCTCACCATGCCTTGCAACGCTAGATGCGTCCATCTCGATCGCCGTCGGCACACATGTGCAGCCCCGCGCTGAATCGGCTGTCACCACGCCTATTACGGCCAGGCCCGTGCCGATTCCGACTATCCCTGACCCGATCTAGAGGCTCCGTGCTGATTCTGACGTCCCCTTCATGCTCCTCGTTTGCGTCATCCTCCACTCGGCGCCGCCATTCGGGAGCACACCCAGGAGATCGTCGACGGCACTTTTGTTTATTCATATGCGGGGAGGCTTCCGAAAAATTAAAAAAAGTCCCATTTCAAAATTTGTTGACCAGTCAACTCTACAGGGTCCCACATGTCAGGATGTTAAAGTGCTATGAAATGAATGTGTCTCAAATTTGGTAATGAACTGTGAAAATTATCGTAACCGGTGCCTGAATTATGATAGTATTATGCAATTTACTTCTATTTGTGAGTAAAAATACTCGGGAAAATTAATTTAGAGACGACGTGTAGCTTGTACTAGCTTTATTTATTTATTTTTAGGGTCGTAAGTCGTAACCCGTACCATCTCGTAGCCATTTTTTTTTTTTGAGAATCTTCTCGTAGCCTAATTAAGTGCATCCGTTGCGTATAGGTTTCGACTCATATATGGCCCAGATAAAAAGACCAGAGACCGCGCGCCTCTCGCCAAGCGCGTACGTACACAAACCCTTGCTGCCACGGATTCTGGCTTCGCAGATCGCACATCGCCTGGGCAATCGGTAGATCCTCTCTTGTCCCTCACGCTCTCCATCACCGGCGGACGAATCTATAACCTCTCCTCCCGATCTGCAGGCCTGTGGATTCACTTGGCGACGGTGTCGATGCCGCAGGGCTCCAAGGAGAAGAAGAGCGAGATGGAGAGGAGCCCCGTGTCCGAGCTCTCCGACGACCTCCTCGTCGAGATCATCTCGCGCGTGCCCTACAAGTCAACCTGCCTCTGCAAGTGCGTCTCCAAGCAGTGGCGCGACCTCATCTCCCACCCGGACCATCGCAAGAAGCTGCCCAGGTCCACCCTCGCCGGCTTCTTCTACAGAATCTGGGACCCAGACCATCCACGTGTGTATCATGGTTACCAAAGCGTATCGGGGAACTTGTTCCCTCGCATCATCGACCCCTCCCTCCCGTTCCTGCCTGGATGCGAGGGACTTGACACCAAATTGTTGGACTGTCGCAACGGGCTTCTCCTCTGCCGACGCCGGGACCGGAAGCGCGCCGACCTCAAGATTTTAGACTACATGGTGTGCAATCCCGCGACCGAGAAGTGGGTGGCCGTGCCTGCCACAGAATGGTCCAACGTGGTGATGGATGCCCGACTCGGGTTCGACCCCATTGTCTCCTCCCACTTCCACGTGTTCGAGTTTGTACATGTCGGCGTCATGGAGACGGGAGGTAACAGGCATGGCAGTAGACACATCAAAGCAGTGGGCATCTACTCCTCCAAAGCAGGAACCTGGACACATCGAACTGCTTGGGACCCTCCAATTGCGTTACGCAGCTTTGCACCTAGCGCATTTTTCGACGGCGCGATGTATTTAACAACATATGGCGGCAACGTTCTAGCTGTCATTGACGTGGAGGGAAACCATAGGCTCATTCCTATTCCTATGCCACATGATGATGGTGGCCCTGACTCTGATGTCTATCTATCGCGGGGGCAATTGTATTTGGCACATCATGGTGTTTCAGAACTATCGGTGTGGGCTCTGGAAGATTCTAATAGTGAAAATTGGACCTTGAAGCACAATGTCAATACTTTGGAATTGTTCAGAAAAGAGCATCCTAATAATGTGCGGGTGCGCAATGTGATGGTCCACCCAGAAGAAAATGCGATATTTATTATAGTATGTATATGTATCTGCTCGTATGTTGGTTGTCCCCGATCAGTGACAAAGTTAATGTCATACCAAATGGATTCCAGGGAGCTGCGTGTTATACATGATCTTGAATCGGGCTGCAGGACTCCTTATCTTCAATACGTGCCTTTCTTCTCAGAGTCATTGGCAGATGGACACTAGAAGTCTTAGTTGCGTAATGCAGCTTCACAATCGTGTATCTTTATTTTTGGAACAGGAAAAGGCGTAATGGATTATTGTATAGTTATCACAACTAGTATAAGTCAACATTTTTGTTGTTGGATTATCATATCATAATTCTTTAATGCCTAACTGCTGCTGTAAGTGACCTTTTTAAAGACATACCACTGCAGGCTTGAGTAAGCAGTAGTGGCAGTGAATTTCTTAGCTTGTTCATTTTTCCTGTGAACTTTTGTGATATCCACTCCCTTTTTATGAATTCCTTTTTATGGTTGCCTTGTTGTGTTTGACTGGTTAGTCATCGAACAACCGAAACTATGAAATTGTCATTTATGCGCCCTCATTATTATTGATGCAAGTTAATATTCAGATGTTTTTCAAAGAAGACTGTAAACCTCAAGTTTCTTACATGCTTTTAAACTGGGATAGTGCTGTTGCATTGGATTGCATAGAAGAAAACGGAAGTTGTTGTCATGTTGTCATGAAATGAAGCAGTCTGATTCCACGCATAGGGCCTGCAAACCAGAAGATCCGGCTATATTTTCACCAGAGATGCATGCTATATGGACTTGCATTTCTTTCTTCGATTGTTGTTGGATACACTTGCTGAACTTGCTACTGCACTCCTGTGTTACCGTGCTGTGATACTGGTTCACAAGGAAACAAAGAAGCTTGTATGATATTATCTGCACACAAAAAAAGCTTGTATGGTGTGCTACTAAGAGCATGTCTAACATGCCCCTTAAATTTCTGCCCCGTAAAACTTGAGTACAGGGCCCTGTACTCGATTTTGCTCTGAAATTCCCCACTGATTTCATCGTCCGTCTAGACCTCAGATCCGAGCCCCGTAAATTTAAAATTTAAATTTCGCGCGAGATAAAAGCAGATTGTTCATAGATAGGCTTCGATTCATCATAGATACAGGCAAAATTGCGCGATCTAGCGGTAGATCGCGACTTGTTAAGCTAACCCTAATCTAAAACTGCACAAAAGAACCTCGCCGGAGACCTCCTTGTCGGCGAGGTTGTCGATGACGATGACGGCAGCGGCGGCAGCCTCCGCCTTCTTCATCTCCTCGACGGCGGCGATGGCGAGCGCCTCCTCCTCCTTATCCGCGGCCGCCCTGTCGGCGGCCTCCTGCTTGGAGGCCTCGACCGCCTGCAGGAAGAGGGGATCCTCCCATTCCTCCGCCTCCTCCGCCGCGGCCGCCGTCCCCGCCGCGGCGCTCGAGCCCCCCTCCTCCCAGTTGGGAGCGTGCCTGGAGCGCCACGCCGCGAGATTGGCGCGGTCCATCTCCCATTGTGGCCGGCACTTGTCGAATTTGTCGCCGGTCATCGGCGACAGCGGTGGGTCGATGTTGAAGTAGCAGCCGCCGGGCGCGAAGTCGACGAGCGACCGCGGCATCGTCCCCGGCCACCCGACCCATTTCCAGACGGCGGCCGCGGCCAGATAGCTTGCAGTAGAGGACCCACGCTTCCTCGAGCGTGAGCTCCTCGCGGCGGCGCTTGGCTGGGGGGGAGGAGCCTGTGGCTTGGTGGCGGCAGCTCATGGCGGCGGCGGCGTGGATTCGTGAACGAGCAGCTGGAATTTCGCGGAGTTGGGCGGTGTGGCGAGCTAGGGTTGCAGTGAGGTTGGACCTCACCGCACCTCACCTCTACTTATCCGAGCGATACGGGCCGGCCTGTTTACGGGGCGTGCTAGGCGGGCCAAAACACCGGTACCCCGTATTTTGCCGGAAATTTACGGGATGCCAGCTGTTTACGGGGCCTGTTAGACTTGCAAGCGAGTTTTAAGCAACTATATGTAGTAGTGTTTTACACGGACCACCAATTCTCTCATTGCATTTTCTCAGTGGGCGGCCAGAGCAGAGGCGCCCTGTTGTTGTGCCCGCGACCTTGAGCCCGCTCGTGGCCTATTTGGGCCCTGCAGATCCAGGCCATGGTAGCGGATGTTGTGCGCGTGGGAGCATGTTTGGTGTTTGCACTGCTTGCTGGGCACCATGGTGGTGCCGGCGGCCGCCTAGGTGGCGGTGGCTGGATCCTCACCGCCTAGTCCTCTGTTTGTGTCGCTGCTGACATCTCTATCTCACTTCTCATCGGCGGTGAGTCCAAACGCACCTCCTTGCTGCACGTCTAGGGCGTCGGGTTGACGACAGGGCCGAAGCAAAATCCCTGCATAAAGCAGCCAACAGCGACACCCGTGGGCACCTTCACCTCCTTGGAAGCATCGTCATGGTGCTGCTCGTTTCTTCCTTCCCTGAGCATCGGGGAAAACCCTTAAGAGCAAGTACAATAGTGTACGGGCTATAAGGAATAAAATATTATAGTTTTGATGATGTGGAGGAGAGATAAGAGGAGAGAGAATGTAGGCGGGCTGTAAGTTAATAGCCGGCTCTAGCACATGCTTCTAGGCAGCTTGTGTGGATAAAATGTGAGCCACAGTAGTAGACTTTTGTAGCTAACTATTTAGTAATGAACTATAAGACCGGCTATAGATGACATGATTTTTTTTTTATAGCCAATGGCCGACTATATTATTGAACTTGCTCTAATCCTGTTTGGATCGGGGAGCGCCAGCGCAGCTATGTCGTTCCCTCATTGGGGGGCATCACCTAGATGGTTTTTGGAGTCTGGGTCGCTCGTGGCTGCCGCTCGGAATGTGGGCTTCTGGGGAACCATGTACACTGTTGATGACGCTTCCTGGTCAACTCCTCCTCCAATTGGGTTTGGTGCCGCCGTTCACTCGCCGACTCTAGGCGTTTATGGATGGGCGATGCGTTTTCTCATGTCTTCTTGGAGTTGGATTCGATCATGTGAAGTTTCCTTTTCGGTTGTGACGAGGCTTAGAAGTTTCATGTATCTCCTCCTCGCCTTTCTTGACTTAAGACGATACAAGGCGATCCATTGTCGTTTTGGTTGGTGCGGCTCGTGTTGTAAACCATGCGGGCGTCGTGTTTGTATGGTGTAACTTTTTGGTGTTGTACCAGCTAATCGACCCTTCCTCTATGAAATATGATCCACCTTCCTAGGTGTATTCTAAAAAAAAAGTTGTACTTTTTTTATGCCTGACTTTACTTTGCCGCATGTGATAGTTAAGAGCATCTCTACTCGCCTCTCCAGACGTTGATATGGACGTCGAAATTCGGTCCGAACGCCGAAAATTGGCCCAGTCGTGTACCCAGTGACCTGTTTTCGGCAGGATTTGGGCCAATTTGGTCTGGACTACCAGGCCGAACCCAGGTTTCCGGGTACGCCATGGGAAGGCCGGACGCAGCAAACTGGCGAAAAAAACTAAATGGCGCGTAGACCCGCCGAGTCAGCGACGGAATCCGAGTCGTCGTCATCCTCGGAAGCACGCGGCGACCGGCAGCAATTACCTGCACGTCGCGTCGACGAATTACGGCGCCACCGTCGCCGCCTCGGCTCCCGCAACATACCGGCGGGCACTAACTTCCCGCCGTTCCCCCTTTTCCTGCCCTTGCCGCTACACCCATCCCGCCCTCGCCACCCACCTCGGCCTTTATAATCCGTACCTCTTGCCGGAGATCTTCACACTCTCTCACAGCTCCCCAGCCCACAAGCCCAAACTCCGGCGAACCCTCTCTCACAACTTCCCTTCCCATCCATGGCCGAGCGATACCCCAACGATGGCGCGGCGGCGAACGGCTTCGGCCGGCGCACCCTCCAGGCTTGGGAGGCGCGCATGCTATACGCCGCCGGCTATATGGCGCCGCCGGACACGCGGATGCCTCCGGGGTGGAAGCTAAGCGTCGGCGGCATCCCTATCCCGTCGGCGTCTACGCCGGAGGAGCTGCCGTACGATATCCAAGAGTACATCGACGGCATGGACGACCCCTCGACGCCGAGAGCGCCGACAACCGACAACCTCCTGCACTAGGAGAAGTTCTTCGCGGACCGGCGCGAACGGGAGCTCGCCCACACGAGGGGCCGCCGAACGAGTCGCCGCCGAAGCGCAACAACTCGGCTGGCCACCGGCGTTGGTGGAGCGCGTCAGGCCGGACGCTCACGGCGGTGATGGAGCACATCAACCACAGGAACACGCCGCGGCTCGGCTTTCCGCGCACACCGACATCGGCGGCCAGGTCGGGCCGTCGTCCTCCGCCGAACTGGATACCGAGGAGGATGGCCAGCATGAGCTCGTCCTCCTCTGCCTTGGCATCCCACTCCTCCGGCTCGCGCATCGCGACGCCACAGGACTTTGCCGGGGATGTTCGTAGTCAAGCGCGAGGCGGACTCGCCTGTGCGCTCGCCGCCGCGGACACGCTTGCGTGGCATTGTCATCGGCGAGCCGCGGGCGATGGCTTCGCCAACCGTCCGCCTGCGTCTCCGCCGCCCTAAGATCGAAGCGCCGCTCAAGACGACGCCTTGAGGATGGCGCTGGAGCAGTCGCTCCGCGACATGGCGCCGCAGCCACCGCCGGTGGAGCCCTCCTCACCGGACATCCTGGAATGGTCTAGGAAGGACTGGGAGAAGGCGGAGCGGTAGCGCATCCTCGGCCTGCAGCAACAGGTCGAGGAGCAGGCGACCCAACGACGGGCGTTGTCCGCGCGCAAGCTCGCCTACCAGGGCGCCCTGCTGTACGTCCTCGATGACGACGAGGATGAAGGCCCATCCTACCAGCTGTGGAGGTTCAGCGACCTAGGCCAGGGGAGCTCCCGCCAGAACCAGCCGTCGAGCGACGATGACGACGATGGTGGCGAGGATGACGGCCGGGCCGATCCCGGCTACACGGCGTTCTACAACAACTTTGGCATGTAGGACGGCGAAGGCACCGGCGGAGGCCACAGCGGCGGCCTTTTTAAGTTTATTATGTAGTAGTTTAGTTTAAATTTGATGTAATCCGCCTATATTCGCTCAACTTAATGAAATTTGCCCATCTTTAATGAATTTTAGCCGAACTTGGGAACTCGACCTGGGTACGCGAGTGGGAAACTGGGCGTACCTAGGCCGAAAACTAGTTCCGTCCGGCCGAAAAAAGGTCCGATTTTCGGCCTGGGTTCACCCAACGAGTGAAGATGCTCTAAGGACTTCGAAGATATTTGTAACATCCCAAAAATACTAAACTTGGATCATCAAACTCTAAGCATCAAACTTAGGGTTAACAAAAACTTTTCTAAATAAAAATATGAAAGCATGCATGTGTGTATGCATTCCAATTTTGATTTATTTTGAACCACCTTGTTTGTGTGTTTCTTTGCTTGTAAATGGATTCTTAGGTGAAATAAACATCATCTAAACATTCCCAAACTTTTCCCAAAGACAAATAAATCAAATGCATAGTACTTTGGCTGTCCCAAACTTTCAGAACTTAACAGAAACTTGTTTGGATCTTTGCACCCCTTGATTGTACTCATAACAAAGTATCAAGGCCCACTTTGTGATCATCCAAAAACTTTCAAATGCATAGTTTAAATGACAGTTCAAAATTGAATCTTTTTCATATGAGAAGATCCAACTTTTTTAAAAACCACTCAAACAAGCTCAACTTTCAAAACCCAAGCATCTGCAGACTCACCAGCACCAACCTAGCACACCCACCAAAAATCTTTTCAAAATTCAAAACTTGAATTCTTGCGGCCATTTCATCAAACACTTTGTAGATACAAATCAAACAAAATCCAAACACTATTGTGAGCAGTGATTCTTGCCTAACTTGTTCCCTCTCTAGCTCACAACAACCTCAGTAGATCATCTAGCTAACTAAACCAAGCACTAGCCCCACTGTAAGCTTGTCAATGCCATCAATGGTAAACAAGCCACCCATGCCACCCTCAAAGGTAGACAACAAGCTAGGAGAGAAACTAGTGCCAACCTTGTCCGGAAGATCACCCATGCCTCACCGCCTCCTCGACCAGCCTCGCCCGAAGACACCGACCAGAGCACCTGTGAACGCCGCGTGCGTTTCTATCAACCATGCCGAGCATGCGCCAGAGCGCCACCCTCGACCGAAGCCCACAGACCACGCCGCCCTTGCCGCGTGCATACATGATTGTCACCAACCCAGGAGACCGCCAGACATCCCCATTCGCCGCCCATGCCGACAACACCGTCATTGCCGAAGACGCAGCCTACGCCAGAGCATCGCTGCCTGCACCAAACCGTACCGCCCCTACGCGCGCATTAAATCCGTAGAGCATCGCCAGGAGACCACCAAGCGATCGCCACCACCGGCCATGCCTCTAGCCGCCCGTAGCCATGTCGCCACCGTCGCCTGCCCATGCCGTTCGGTCTCGCCGTCGCGACTATAAATAGAGGCCACCCCCAGCCGAATTAAGCACACCATCTCACTCCCCTCTCCTCACTGATCGTGCCACCCCGTTCCCGAAGCAAGGCGAGCAACACCGGAATTTCACGAGCCCGCCGCCTGGAGAAGAAGGGAGCCGATTGAGCCGCCCTAGGAGAAGCCGCTGTACCGGGAGGTTCGCTGTTATCGACTTCGCTGCTCGCCTCGCCGACCCTCTTTGAGCCGGTGAGCCCCCAACGACCCCCACCTGTCGCGCTAGGTTTCTGTCTCGTCGGCGTTGCCCAACGTCGACGATGACCCTCAGCCGTTGGATTAGAACCAGATCGAATGCACCACATCGCCCCATACCGCTTCGCACCCCCTGTCTCACTGACGCGTGGGGAGAGCGACTTAACCAGCCCGCGTAAGCGTTGTGCTTAGCAGGCCGGCCCAGTATCACTTCCGCGGAGCCCAGTTATTTGAATTTAACCTTTTTCATTTTATTTCAAACACACTTCTGTACCCAGTTTCAAAAATCAACCCAGGTCGATTCAGTGAACCAAATTGAATGAAACCAATTTTGTTAGAAAGGTCTAGGAATGCTAAATCCATGCCTGTTGGATTCAAGTCATTTGGACCTGTAGATCATCCATGGTAAAAATAACAAGGCAGAAGCTTTTTTGCATTCAAACATTTTTCAATTTTAAACCATAATAGCTTTTGAGTTGATTCCAACTCTCAAAAATCACATTTAACCATACCTTTCAGAATATATAAAAATATATAGGTTTACTTACAAAAATAATGACCAAGTAATAAAAGAATGCCACATAGGCATTTCTAGCCACTTTAATTAATTAAAATAAAAGAGAAAAACCTTATTAAATTGTGACACCATTTTAAATCACATTCCCATGGACTAAAATATGTGGTGATGACATGTATCAACATGATCCCATGTTTGGTTTGGAGAATATTAAATCTTAAGTAGTTTTCAATGAGTAGAAATTACTTTTCTAAAAATAAAAGGAATTAAACCAAGCTTTAATCTTGTAATGTTAGTGATGATGCTAGATCATTTATAGGACCCTTTTGTGTGATGATTGCAAGTAGTTAAGTATTGTTTGGTGATTGTGTACCTCGTATTTATTCATAGACGCTAGTACCGACCAAGGATACGAGGAGGAAGGAGGATACTACAAAGAAGAAGTCGAGGAGAACTTCAACCACTGCTCTGCTCAAGGCAAGCTAACACTTGCAATTATGAAAGTTAGATAACATATGCAATGCACTAAGCATGCTTGGTTAGACATATTTGATGATACCCAATCCTAGTTTTACTTGCAAGCTTTCTACTTTATTTCTTTATCAAAGCTATTACTTAGAGTTTACTTAAGTGAATTGTAGATACTAGAAAGATAATTGAAGGTTGCATAAAGAGCATAAAATTTGGCCTAAGCTAGATAATATTTATGTCATCCTAAGGCATGAGATTGAACTTAGTTGAAACTCCACTAGTTTACCACTCCTCATTAGTACTCACTTCTACTTGAAGATGCTAGTGCTAAGCATAAAACTTGATCAAATTTAGATGGGAATACTTGGTGAAAATGGTTATGAAAACCTTAGAATGATGGATAATTCTACTGAGATGTTTTAACATGTGTTTCCGAACACCAGATGATTTTGGTGATGAAAATGTTGAGGCATGAGCCTTAGCCCTTTATAAAACTGATGGTTGTCTGTATGCGATACCGTTCCAATTTTATCGTACAACCACAATACCCGAAGATTGGGTAGGGCTTGACTGGAAACTTATATACCTTAGTATTAGTTCCCTCACGCCATGGTGCAGTGAGGCTACCTTGTGAAGATTGTCCACTGCAGTACCCAAGATGACAGTTGGTCATGGTTGGGAGGCCAAACTCACGGAGATGTGCTTATACTAGAGCGTGTAATTGAAAGGTTATGATTGATTATCCGATCACGAGTATGGTGAATTCAGGATTTGTTCACGAGGATGTATCGAATGTTGTGGTGAAAGTGAACAATCTCTGCAGAGTGTCAAACTATTCGAATAGCCGCGTCCGCGATTATGGATAGTTGGAGTGGCCATACTGTTCCCCCGTCAGATGTTTTCAAAAAACTTGTGAAATGAATTGAGACTTTGACTTGACCACAACAGGGTTGTGATATGAAATACAAGTTTCCTACTTAGGAGTTATAAAATTTTGACTAGCTTCTCTTGCTTCTTAGCTTAGTAGAGATAAATCTAGATTTTGCAAAACAACCCTAGAGCCTAGTGTCCTATTATCAAAAACCCCTTTCACTTGTTAGTATTAGTTTGCGAGTATTTAAAGAGTACTCATGGCTTTGTCACTGCCTATTCCCATGGCCAGACTATGAAGAGGAGTACCTGGAGGATGGACCCCAGGAAGGTTACGACAACTAGGATCATCTCCCATCGTCAGTATTGCCTGTGACCCCGAAGATGGAGCTTCGCCTATGCTACCGTTATTATTATGTATTCGGCTTGAAGTTGTATTAAGAACTGGATCATGAGATCCCTATTTGTGTAAGACCTTATGTATGGTTTGTAATGGATGATGTACTGTGATATTCAATTCTGTTATGTCTCGCAAAAGAGTAAACCGCATGAGCGGTCCTAATTCTTTCCTCGCCCCTTCACTTTGGTCCCAGTTCTATAAAATTGCACATCTAGATCCTAAATCTTTGTAAGTCGTTCATTGGAGGTCCTAAATCGGTTTGACCCACTTTTGACCGGTGCCACGTCGACTATGGGGTCCAGGAGGCGTACAGGTCACCCTGTATATTTACTGTCTGGCCGTGTAAACTTTGTGAAAAGGACCCCGATTGTATTCCCTTCAAATCCTAGTCCCAGGCACGGGTTCCAGGCGTCTCGGCCGGCCACTGGTCGAGTACCCAGTCCATTAGCAGGAGATGGTTGCCACGCATACCACCTCCAGTGAATGCCTCGACTCAAACACGTCTCACGCCATGCCTTTGCCGGTGTGCTCGAGCTCCGGCACCAGGTACCCCATGGTTGCCCACCATGTGCGGCGTCGTGTCCAGGTAAGTGTCGTGGTCATACAGTTGCGCTAGGCCGAAGTCCCCAGGCGACAGTTTCCCCGCATCCAGGCCTCCTTGATATAAGAGAACATTGCCGCCTCGCATGAACACGAATACGGCGCCAGCGACTACAAAGACGAGCAACACAGATGATATCGGCATCACAGGTCTTGGACCAAGGTAGACTGCATGGCCGATGCAACATCGATGCGCATACTCATGTGCACTCAACGTGCAATCTAGCTAGCCAACTGCATTAGCAGGGCATCACAAGTGCGCCATCAAGCAGGTTAGCAAACGAGGGTCACTTGCCATATACGCGCGAGGTAAACAAGGACGCGTGCAGCGTGTCGACGGCATTCCGGGCGTGGAGGTCACGGAGGTAGCGCTGCCTTGGGTTTGAATTCCCTTCCACACAATCTCCACCCCACCTTTCTTTTTTTTGACAAAAAATTCTCAGATGAAAATATTCCAGAGACCATGTTTTAGAATAAATACAACCTCGGAGGCCTATTTGCAAATATACAGCGTGACCTGTACGCCACCAGACCCTATAGTTGATGTGGCATCGGTCAACACGGGTCAAACCGATTTAAGACCTCTGACAAAAGACTTACGAAAGATTTAGGACCTAAACGTGCAATTTTAAAGAACTGTGACCAAAGTGAAGGGATGGAGAAAGAATTAGGACCGCTCATACAGTTTACTCCTCGCAAAAATGGTAATCCTGGGATTGCGATGTATAGCATAACAGGCATCTGGGATTAAAAATCCGGGTGTTGACAATATTTCACTTTAGGATAAAGTAAGCATTGGAAAGTGAAGTTCGTAGCTATTCTTTTGACCGTCTTGTGAACTTGTATGACATGGTCATATTGGAAGGACACATATGCCCTTAGGCAGATTTTTGTGTAAATGACAAGTAATTAAGGGACTTCTTTTAATGTGTCACTAAAAGAAGTCTAGATATATTTTCTTTACAAATCTAAAACATCTTATATTTTAAAATAGAGGGAGTACCATGTTAACTTGAGCAAAGAGGGTAACAAAACCATGGTTCGCCCCAAAACCATTTATCCAGGGCCAGGATTTCCACATATCAGACTAGGTTATTTTGTTTTTCATACTCACCAGCCAAAAATTCAAGATCTTAGTTGAAGTTACTGGCACAAAGGAAGTAAATTAATCTCATGTTCAGGATAGCTATCAGACGGCTGTGCCTCCATGTATTTTCTTGTAAGCATGTTTTGGACTATTGGATACACTCCACATACACATATGTATAGTTCAGAAGTACAATAGGACACCGGTTTGTTCTGGGCTGCTTTGAGGTGTGCTCCGCAACTCCAGGTCGGCAACATGAACCCTGTCTCGGCTACGCGTCACTACGACTTGCAGTGGCTTTGATTTCTAGTGTGTTTGATTATCAGATTCCCTCAAAAAAAGATTCAGTTCTCCCGTTCTTCAGTTTGCTGCGGTATATTTGTCAAGGCTTTCTGATGTAGGGACCGTTGTTTCGAGTCAACTCCATTTCCAAGTTCATATGTTTTCTCGCAAAGACAACGTCATTACCTGTCATACAGTATGTATCTGGAAAAAGTTCAGACTGGACAATGGAGGACAATTTGGTGTGCACACTTGAATCCGTGGTGACAGAGTGGGTTTTTTTTGAGAGAGAAATGACAGTGAGTTGGTTTGAGTAATGCAACATGATGGCAAAGTTGTCAGGATATGTTTCGAGCACTGTAATCCAATCTCTGTGTGTCATACAAAAAAAAGGCTAGAGACTGAATAACGCATTTTGCTTGCCTCTCCAAGGTTA
This sequence comes from Avena longiglumis, assembly GCA_030063025.1. NCBI lineage: Eukaryota > Viridiplantae > Streptophyta > Magnoliopsida > Poales > Poaceae > Avena > Avena longiglumis. The sequence continues at coordinate 74,120,505 of CP125973.1, read as the reverse complement.
CAAACGCATGATCCAGCATGCAATTTAATAAAAACAAGTCAACATACATGGTCCTAGTTTTTTTAGGTTGATACATTTTTTTGATCAATTTTGTAGGTTTTTTTGTGAGGGGTTATGAATTTTGTACTACGTTGATTCGTGGTTCCTAGTAGGAGTAGTAGGCATCATGAGAGCGCTTCAACTCATACAGCCCAGCTAAAGAGAAAAAGCCCAGATACTCCTTGCCTTGTCTCTCCAAATCAAACCTCGCCTTCGCCGTCGCCGTCGCCGCTGCGAACACAAACCCTTGCCGTGTTGTCGCCGCGAATCCTCGCTTCCCAGTTCGCATCGCACGCCGAGGTAGCACTTTGGTAAATCCTCCTCTTGTCCATGTCTCCCGGCAGATGTGTCTCTAACCTTCCCTCATCCATCTCCGTCTGCAGACTGGCCGGCGATGGCGGCGGCGGGGGGCTGCAAGAAGAACAGGGACATGGCGAGCCCGATGGACAAGCTCACCGGCGACCTTGTAGTGGAGATCATCTCGCGCGTGCCGTTCATGTTGACCTGCCGCTGCAAGCGCGTCTCCACGCTATGGCGCGACCACGTCTCCCACCCCGACCACCGCAAGAAGCTGCCCCAGACGCTCGCCGGCTTCTTCTATAGAGACGTCCGCCCAGACCGCTGCCCATCTGTGCAGCCTGGTTACCAAAGTTTTTCTAGGAACTAGTACGGACACATCGACACCTCCCTCCCATTCTTGACCAGTTGCGAGATTGTGAACATTTTCTTGTTGGACTGCTGCAATGGTCTCCTTCTCTGTCGGGCTTATAGCTCCCATGCGACGTCTTTATACGGAATTGAAAAGAACACTACATGGTTGCAAAGAATAGCTCGCATGCGACACTTCCAAAGCAGCAAATAGCTCCCGTGCGACACTTCCACTTAACCTCACGAGACTGTCAACGAATTCGAATCATCTGAGCAGAGCAGGACCAATAGCCTGTCCACATCACGGCGAGACCCACCTGATGTCCACCTCATATCGTGGGACCCACGCTATGGTAGAAAAGAGCCGTTAGCCCGATCCGTCCCCGCACCCGAGCCCTCCCGCCACCGTGCCAGCATCTCATCCCCTTTCTTTTTCTTCTCCGGCGAGCAAGCGCGGCAACGCCGGCGAGGGATGTCGAGCTCCGCTTCAGCCTCCCTCCGCTCATGGTGCGGTGCCGATGACGAGGTGTCCCGATTGCCCCCATACCACGCCCCTGAAACGGCTTGTCACATTCATCGATAAGAACGACAACATTGGCCGGGAATTTGTGAAGTGTGAGAGCAAGCCCGAGCCGAGGAAGTTCAGATCTGAGTGTTCCGAGCGCCAATTTCTCGCTTTTCTTTTGAAATTTTAGGCATTTTATCGAATTTGGGATTTAGTGTTCATCTCTGCAATTTTAGGAACTGCCAAAATGTGGGCATTTTGAGTGGCTTGATGAGTACATCGAGTGAATTGGGGTGGAGGTAGAATCCCGGGAGCTCGAAAACTCGTCTGTGGTGGAGCAATTGGGATCTGGCAACCCCATTTCCGCTAGTACTATGGTGGATGCGGAAGTGAAGGCCGAGCTAAAGAAGATGAGCAAGCAGCTAAGACAAATCATCGAATTGAAGAAGCAGGACAATTTGATGGTCCGTTTTTTATTTTTGTGTAATTTCTCTCGGATTTGACCATCTCCTGATTATTAGTCATTAGACAACGCAATCAGTGTTCGAAGAAAAATCGTGATGCTTTGTTATCGTAGAACCTGCGGAGATGGATGTAATGGTCTATGGCTTTGGCTTGAATAAAATGCAACACAAATTCGGGCAAATTTTGAGATGCTCTGTTTTATTCCTTCAGTTCGTTAGTGTGCAGGGGAGGGATTGAAAAGTTAAAAAAACAATCGACGAGGAGTGATTGAAAAAGGATAGGCCCAAATAGAACTTAGCCTAGCCAGAATGGTCGTATCCAGGTCCAATAGTAACTACTTGTAGATTGGGCAAAAAGAAAGTTCTCACGTTATAATCTAACTAGAGACATGTGGATCTGCAGATACTCGTGATCAGGTCGCAATTTTTTATTTGTTGCAAAAGTAAATATATAAATGAAGGCCAAGGGCATCTATCCTGCTTACAAGCCGAGCACTTTAACTTGGGCGCCCCTTTAACTTATGTAAATATGTTGTTTGAAAATGAACCATGTGTTGCATGTGTTATTTGAAAATCAACCATCATAACGATTAACTTATTCTTCCTTTTGAGCTTTTCTAATTTCACTCATTTTATAAATATTGCACGATGCGGTGATCCAGCATACCACTACATGTGTAGTACACTATAGTCGTTGACATGACATCCACAGAACACCGTCCCGTGAATATCACATCCCTCAGAGTGGTACAACAGAAACATTGCGGGTCCAAATTACAAAGATACACATATTATTATTATTACAACACCGGAAGTTCAAGACTTCCAAAAGATTCAACTTACAAACCAAAATATAAGTGTTTCAGCGGAAGTTTCAAAGTGAAAACTTAAACTCCAAATTGAGCTCAACAACTTATTTCTATATATTGTTCACGTTGCTCGGCTCAAGTGGCTCCTAGAACTATAGTAATTATTCGGACTCTTGGTACTCTCCTCTGTAGACGATATCGTAGTCCTCCCCTTCTACGGCTCCATACAAATTGGGCTCTTCATAGAAGACCACCTCTTGGCTCTCAGTTGCATACATTGGAGTATCTTCGGGATCCTCAGAGTCTAAGCAAGGATTCAAAGGAAAGGGTGAGTAACAACGTTACCCAGCAAGTTCATTATATGCAAGGTGGGAAGTTTGATGATCTGTATACTACCTCGGACTATAAGTCCTTGGCACTATGCATTTTTTGTAAATCTTTCTTCAAAGATTGATTTTATTATGAAAATCTATGACCATCAGCCTTCACAGGTTGACCAGAACTTTCATGGAGTTCCTTTCCTGCCGTGTTCGTAGCTCCTTCCTGGAACAGGGAGTAACAAGTTACAGTTCTTACACTCTGCAGAGGTGCGTTACTTTACCCACGAGAGATCAACTTCCTTGTTGCACAACCGGGCGTAATTTCCCGTCCACAATTTCATGATGTGGGGCCCAGTAGTTGGTACAAGCCAATCACTGCCTATCCGCGATCTCATATGTGCCTGACGATCCTTCGAGCTCACCTTTAAGCCCCTTCGGTAGGCTAAAACCCTGATGAGTTACTGAAAACTCTATGACCTGGTGATGCCCGGACAAGTACCATTGAAATGGACTATATCCCTAAACACCATTCATAGATAATCTAGACACCAAAAGTGTGGGGCGTAAGGGTGTCCACCCATATGTTGGATCTGTACAAGGAATCATAACGCCATGTTAAGGTCGTCTTGCCTCCATACGAGAAGAAAATGATACAGCTGACTTCTTCGTCCCATTCCAAATCTCATGGTTAACGCGTAATATACGACGCTAGAATCACTAATGTCATGCGTTATTAATCCCTGGTTGCTCATCATTGTTGCAGATAGAAACGTAAGTTCTATTGCTCCATTATATCATCACTTAGGATGATACCTAAGTTTTATTTATTTTGAGAAAATAAGATTTTCTTTCTCTAGAATATAGATGATAACACACAATTTGCAAATACTTTGATAAAGACTCTTCAAAGGACATGAGCAAGTGTGAACTTGCCTTGTGATTGCAAGGTAGTGAAGTCGTATGCTTGCACTGGACCTTGAGTTTCTATGTCTACAAAACATCATTATTGCCCGGTAAGGACAATATTTAAAGAAACAAAATGATTATGCAAAGTAATGTAATGCATTACTTATTTTTGTGTGTGTTCTCCCCATTATTTAATTTACAAAAATTCTTTTTAGTAGTAAAGAATTGATAAATATTAATTACTAATATTTATTGAATATTGAATTCTTTATTTTATTTCATTCTATTTGAATTTTATTTATTTCATAATTCCTTTAAGAATTATTATTTAAATACAAGAATGCTATTAAATATTTATTTGTTATTTTTCTAAAATACTAAAATATTAATATATAGTAAAATTGATTTTTATTTATTTTTATCATCTTTCTTTAATTTTATAAAATTCCATAAGGAATATATATATTATAAAATTCTTGATAAAAAATATATACCTAAAAATTTATTTCTTAATTTATTTAGATTGATTGGATTATTGTTAATCCAAAAATATTTTATTTATAATTTTTGGATTTTTATTTTATTTTCTAGAATTTATTTAAATGCAGGGGTATTTTAGCCTTTTCTAAATTATTTAAAACTCTCTTTAAGTTGTTGGGATGGCCTTGTTGGGATTATTGGGCCATTTTGGCCCAAGTGGTCAGAACCAAAAAGGCTCCCCGAAGGGTTGTCCCTCTCAGCCCATTCTCCCTATCCATCTCTCTCGACCCCTTCTCTCCTTCTTCTCTCTACCTCGTGGTCGTCGTTGCCACCGCCGAGCGATTCACGCCACCGTGGTCCTCCCTGGCTGCCGCCGTGATGCATGGTTCTGTTGTTGACCCTTATCCTCCTTCTAGTCCCTGTCTATTTGGACTTGGGGCCTTCCTGTGGCCAGACTGGCTCTGTCCCGGACCCTAGGGTTTGGGGTGGTCTTTGGTGCCGCCACGCCTGCAGTGGTCCGTGGGTATTCTGAGGTTGTTGGGGTGGTGCCGCTCGCCCTCAAGCACCACTGTGGTTGCCGCCTTGGCTCGGTGCGGGTTGCAGCGCCCATTGGGGTGCTTCCCGTGCCGCCGTGCTCATCGACTCCTTCTTCTTCCTCTTCTCGACCACTGCTACAACCTCCAGTAAGTTGTTCGTTCTCACCTCTCGTGCCCTCTGTGCTATGCCACCCTGTCTTGTGTGTTTCTAGTGGCTACCCCAAATTAGGGTTCATCCCTCTGTTGATGTTATGGATGGTGAATTGGATCTAGTAGTGATGATCCTCGAATATGATGCTTATGTAGATCATTGTATATAGCTAATTTTTATGATGCTAGTGGCTTATCAGACCAATTCCATTGGTTAATTTGATCTAGTTTAAATGATAGTGTTATGGTGGAATCATTACTTGTGGATTCCGTTCACTTGGAATCTTGCTACTGTCCAAATACTGGTACTGACAGTAGTTCTGTCAGTGATGGTTTACTGCATTTATATTTATGGGCTTGAATGGTTATATCCAGACTGAGATTAATGATCTATTGATGTTCTGAAGATATCTAGACACATTTAATGCTGATTTCTGGTACAAGATTCCAGAAAGATGATATTTAGTTGCTTACCCTTTTTATTTGTGAAAGCTAAGTAATGATTGTGCTTGGTTTTTAGAGCTTGTCCTTGTGACACCATCATAGAGTGGCACATAAGTGGTTAGGTTCTATTACTGAGCTTACTCGCAAAGGCTTGGCGGTAAATGGCCAAGATAAGTTGAAAGCTTCACTTAACCTCTCTGCCTATGATGTTGGTCTGAGGCATAGGAACTAGTTTCGTAAGTTGCTTTCCTTGATAGAAATGTTCTGGTATCAATACCAGCTACTATTTCTTGAACCATAGTTGGGAAAATTGATTGGTATGCTAAGTTATATGGATCCATAAGATCTAGATATTCTATGGTGCCACTTCTTTTTTAAGAGTTGTGCCTAGAATTCCAAATCTTGGCTATATTTATTCTTTGAATTTAAGATATGGCTTTCTATCTAGGATCAATGAGGTTGTTCTAAGATCCTGGTTGGATCTGTATGGTTTACTTATGGATTTTTGTGTTTAAAATTATCTATGATGGATTCACCTCACTTGGGTGTTTTCTGAGAGGTTGAATATAAGACAACACATGAATTCTTATCTAACTTAGATAGATAGATCATGTGATGGTTTTATAATACTCACCACAACAGTAGAGTTGTTGGGGTTGTAACTTTTTGATCTTGTGGCTTGATCTTGCTGGTTGTGTTGCTGGCCTGATCTGGTTCCTCTCCTGATGCTGCTACTGCTACTTCTAGCTTTTGGAACTTGTCCTTGATCTTGCTATCCACCTTATAGTTCATATTAGCTTGGCCTTGTCCTTTGTATCCACCTGATCCACCCCCTCCTTATGTCACCATCTTGGTGAGTACTGAGATGATCAAGTGTGTGGTTGGTTGGTCTGGTTTAGCTGTGGCTAGACTGCTAGTGCTTGGTGTGTATGTGCAAAGGAACTGGTGCTGTGGTGCTTGCCCACGGCTGTGTTGAGATGTTTTGATTGTGTACATAGTTGTGGCTGTGTTGACAGCACATACCATGCATTTAGGTGTGTAAGTTGTTTGTGTGCCTGCTGCATCCCTATGGATATGCTCACAGTATAATCTACCTTTTTATCTGATTACATTTGTCTGCTTGGTGAAACTTGCCCCTCTTACTGCTTGAAATCATTTGACTTGTGGCTTATGGATTATGAAAGATTTAATTCTTTTATATTGGTGAAACTTGCCTCTAAAGATTAACTCAATGATGTAAAGTGGAACAGTGCATCTCACTGTCACTACTGAGAGTAAAATATCTTAACCCTTTATTTTCTTTCTTTTTGTTTATTCTTTGTTTTGAAGGTACAAGACTTGAAGATTCAAGGTTAGAATAGGTTTTTCTTTTTTTATAGAATAGTTCCTTTGTAATATTTATTTTATTCTTTTGTAAGCTTTATTTTATTCTTTTGTAATAAACATGTATTAGTTAATTAATAATGTACGTTCCTCTTCTTGTAATTTTACTCTTGTAAAGATTCTCTATTAATTTTGTAAGTTACATTTTGTAAATTATTGATGACATGATTATATGAAATGAATATTCATTTATTTAATTTCAATCTTACATAGAGTTTCTGGTTACTATTTATTGTTTCTTTATCAACTTCATAAGTTACATTTTGTATCTTATTCATTGAATAAATATATGAAATAAATGTTCATTTACTTGATTGTGTTATATTATTTAATGTTTGAGTTATTAAATATTATTTCTTGATTAAATAATATTACTCAAACATAATCTTAATCTTTTAAGAATATAAATCCAAATCTCAAGTTTGTATTCAAATTCCTTTCCCCAAAACATATTAATCCATAAAGATCATGTCAAAGTTTATAACGATCATTATCCAAGGCTATTCCTAAACTTAAGGAGTGAAAGAAATTTTGATCACCTTAAGTTTTTATTTGGTGAAAATTTTTACCCACATTTCTTTATAGATGAATGCATGCAATTGTAAAGATTCCTAAACTACCCTTCGTTGGTTCCTAAATGCTGGGATGTTACACACGAGTCTTATATGAGAACTTTTTTTTGTGTCTTTTGTTTTATGCACTTGTTGTTTTGACAATACAAGAAAATACAATAAAATACAAGTCGGTCACATAGATAATATATTATATAATATAAGGAAGAAACATAGAGAGGGGTACAATATAATTTCACATAGAGGGGCCCCACATTACATATAGAGGGCCCCACATTACATAAATCCTAAGGACGCCCATGAAGGGTTCGCGGCATAGTAAATCAAAATTTTCTACGGATGCGAACAGAGGGAAAGCCAAGATCTAATCTAGGAGATGCAATCAACGAGAGAGATTGGATTAGATCTTCATACCCTTGAAGATTCAAGACAATGAACGCTCGTTTAACGTGGGTGATGTAGTCGTACTCACTTCTCCTCCTCGCGATCCGATCCGATCTAGCACCACAAGTGGCGGTGCCTCCGTGAGATGCACACGTGCAACACCTTGACGTCTCCTCCTTCCTCGGACCAACAAGTATGGTGGAGAGATAGATTGGATCTACAACACGGCGTGGTGTATATGGTGGAGAATTTCTGCAGGGCTTCGCCACAAACATCGGGAGGAGAGGAAAGCTAGCAAGGCGGCTAGGGTTTGGAGGAGAGGTTTGGGTTGGTGCGCCCACCCTCTTTATATAGAGGGGGGGCAGCCTAAGCCCCTCCCAAGCCCAAAGGATAAGGAGTGGGGCATGGACTTTCCCTCTTCTAGAAACCCTATCTCTAGTTTAAACGATTTAAACTCTCTAGGATCGATGGGCCCTATGGGGCCTTGTGCCCTGCCCAATGCGGCCAGGACACTCCCTCATAGGCCCATGCCCCTCCCGGACGGTGGGGCCACGTTGGTCCCCTTCGGAAGGTTCTAGAAGCTTCCAAGATAATACCGATTAACGGAACAATTCAACTCCAAAAACTGCCGCTTTATATGAATCTTATTCTCCGACCATTCCGGAACCTCTCGTGATGTCCCGGATCCCATCCGAGACTCCTAACAAAATTCATAAACCAATTATCCAATCTATCCTAGCGCCGAGATACGTTAAGTGTGTGACCCTACGGGTTCGAGAATATGCGACATGATCTTCTATCAATAATCAACGGGTGCAGGCACCCATATTGACTCCCACATTCATCGATGACCATATCGGATGAACCACGATGCCGATTCAATCAATCCCATATATATATTCCCTTCGTCTCGCGATATTTTACTTGCCCGAGATTCGATCGTTTGCATCATACCTAGTTCAATCGTTCACGGCAAGTACTTTACTGTTCCGTAATCCGATATCACTTTGTGATTAACTCCTTAACCACATGCTTGCAAGCGGTGTTGATATCGATTACGAGTGGGCCCAAGTATATCTCTCCGACTTGGGAGGGACAAATTACATCTCGATACATACAACCCAATGGATACTTTCCGATCACCTGAGAGACACCTTTATGATCACCCTCTCATAGGATGACGTTTGATGACCTCAAATATTTCTTCCGGTACCAGGGAGTGGCATTATCTCATGGTCTAAGGAATACAATATTTGACATAGGAAAAGCTTCGCACAGATGAACACGATGAACGATCTAATTGCTTCGCTTAGTTTGGTCCATCCATCATATCATTCTCCCAATGATATGATCTCATTATCAATTGACAACTCATGTCTATGGTTAGGAAACCTTAACCATCATTGATCAATGAGCTAGTCCTTAGAGGCGTACCAGGGACACGGTGTTGTTCACAAACCACACAAGTATTAATGTTTCCGCTTAATACAATTCTAGCATGGAATATAAACTTTATCATGAACAAGAATTATAATAATAACATCTTTATTATTGCCTCTAGGGCATAATTCCAAAAGTCTCCCACTTGCACTAGAGTCAATAATCTAGTTTACATTTGGCAACAATCTCACACCCATGGCACTGAGGTGCTGATCATGTTTTACACGTGGAAGAGGTTTAGTCAATGGATCTGCGACATTCAGATCCGTATGTACTTTGCTAATCTTCAGATCTCCATCTGCTATATAATCTCGGATTATATGAAACTTGCGGTTGATATGCTTGGTCTTTGGATGATATCTTGGTTCCTTAGCGAGTGCTATGGCGCCAGTGTTGTCACACAATATCTCCAGTGGGTCCAATGCACTTGGAACCACGCCAAGCTCAGTGATGAAGTTTCTGATCCAAACTCCTTCACTTGACGCTTCTGCAGCAACCATGTATTCCGCTTCCACTGTAGATCCCGCGATCACGCTTTGCTTGCAGCTTCTCCAGCTCACAGCTCCTCCATTCAAAATATAAACGTATCATGTCTGAGATTTGGAATCATCCTTGTCGGTGTCGAAACTAGCATCGACGTAACCTTTTACGACAAGCTGTTCATCACCCCATAGACTAAGAACATTTCTTTAGTTCTATTTAGGTACTTTAGGATGTTCTTCACGGCTCGATGTTCCACTCGGATCACTTTGATATCTGCTCGTCAAACTAAGAGCATTGGACACATCCGGTCTAGTACACAGCATGGCATACATGATGGAACCTATGGCCGAGGCATAAGGCACTTTGCTCATAGCTTCCCTATCATTTACCGTAGCTGGACACTGATCCTTGCTCAATATCTTACCTGACAACATAGGCACTGAACCTTTCTTTGCCTTATCCATTCTGAACCTTTTCAGAACTTTGTCTAGGTATGTACTCTGGCTTAAAGCTATCAGGCGTCTTTGTCTATCTCTATAGATTTTGATTCCCAATATATAAGCAGCTTGACCTAGGTCTTTCATTGAAAAACACTTGTTCAAATAACTCTTCACATCGTTAAGCATGTTGATGTCATTTCCGATAATCAATATGTCATCCACATACATGCCGTAAACGCCACCGAGCTCCCACTCACTTTCTTGTAGATACAAGCTTCAGAGCAATTTGGAACAAATCCAAAGCTCTTGATCACTTGATCAAAACGAAGGTTCCAACTCGAGATGCTTGCTTCATCCATAAATGGAACGCTGAAGTTTGCATACTTTACTAGCATCCTTAGGATCGACAAAACCTTGGGTTGCATCATATACAACTCTTCATCAATGTTCCCATTGAGGAAAGCGATCTTGACATCCATCGCCATATTTCATAATCATGAAACGCAGCAATTGCTAATAAAATCCGAATGGACTTAAACATCGCTACGGAGAGAAAGTCTCATCGTAGTCAACACCTTGAACTTGTCGAAAACATTTTATGACAAGCCGTGCTATAGACGGTAACATTACCATCCGTGTCCGCTTTCTTCTTGAATATCCATTTGCACTCAACGGCCTTCGGTCGCTAGGAGGATCCACCAAAGTCCATACTTGGTTTTCGCTCATGGATCCCAATTCGGATTTCATGGCTTCCACCATTTCTCAGTCCGGGCTCATCATCGCTTCCTCATAGTTCGTAGGTTCACCGTCTTCTACCAACAAGGCGTCAAGATAGGTTGCCGTACCACTCGGGAGGGCACGCGACCTTGTCGACTGTGACGTTCAAGATGAGACATCGTCAAGCTTCATGATCCTTGTCATTAGCTTCCTCTATTGTTGGTGCAGTGACCTGGAACAATTTTAGTCTTGCTACTCTCCAATTCAAGAGAAGGTTCAATAACCTCATCTAGCTCTACTTTCCTCCACTCACTTCTTTCGAGAGAAACTCCTTCTCAAGAAAGGAACCGTTCTTCGACAAACACTTTGCCTTGGTTACGTGATAGAAGGTATACCCAATATTTTCCTTAGGGTATCCTATGAAGACGCATTTCTCGCTTTGGGTTCGAGCTTGTCGGCATCAACTTCTTGACGAAGCTTCGCATCCCCAAACTTTAAGAAACGACAACTTAGGTTTAGCACCAAACCATAGTTCATACGGTGTCGTCTCAACGGATTTAGATGGAGCCCTATTTAAAGTGAATGCAGTGGTTTCTAATGCATAACCCCAAAATGATAACGGCAAATCGAAGAGACATCATTGATCGGACCATATCTAATAGGGTTCGATTCCGGCTCAGACACACCATTCTTGTGTGGTGTTGTGGCGTGAGTTGTGAAACGATTCCACTTGCTTTAAGATGCGTGACAAAATCATAACTCAAATATTCACCTCCACGATCGGATCGTAGAAACTTAATCTTTACATTACGATGGTTCTCCACTTCATTCTGAAATTCCTTGAATTTTCAAATGTTTCATTTATGTTTCATTAAATAGATATACCCATATCTACTTAAGTCATCAAGAAAAGTGAGGAAATAGCGATATCCACCGTGGCCTAAACACTCATCGGTCGCATACATCGGTATGTATGATTTCCAACAAGTCCGTTGCTCGCCTCCATCATACCGGAGAACGGGGTTTTGATCATCTTGCCCATGAGGCATGGTTCGCATGTGTCAAATGATTCAAAATCAAGAGACTCCAAAAGTCCATCGAATGGAGTTTCTTCATCGCTTTACACCAATATGACCTAGACGAAGTGCCACAAATAAGTAGTATTATCACTATCTACTTTACATCTCTTAGCCTCAATGTTATGGATGTGTGTTTCATCCCTTTAGATTTAGAAGAAATAAACCATTCACAAGAGGTGCATGACCATAAAATATGTTACTCATATAAATAGAACAACCATTATTCTCCGATTTAAATGAATAACCGTCTTGCAATAAACACGATCCGTAAATAATGTTCATTCTCAACGCAGCACATAATAACACTTATTAAGGTTTAAAACTAATCCCGAAGGTAAAACTAAGGAAGCGTGCTTGACGGCCATCACATCAACTCTTGATCCGCTGCCAACGCCGATCGTCACCTCATCCCTCGCAAGCCGTCTATTCCGTAGCTCCTGTTTCGAGTTACAAATATTAGCAACTGAACCGGTATCAAATACCCAGGCACTACAACGAGGGCTAGTAAGGAAAACATCAATAACATGTATATCAAATATACCTTTGATGGTGCCAGCCTTCTTGTCCGTTAAGTACTTCGGACAGTTGCGCTTCCAGTGACCCTTGTCCTTGCAATAGAAGCACTCAGTGTCCGGCTTAGGACCAGACCTGAGCTTCTTCTCAGCAGGGGCATTGCGCTTGCCGCCGCCCTTCTTGAAGGGTTTCTTTGCTCCCTTACCTTTCTTAAAGGAGGGCTTGTTGACCATCAACACATGATTATGCTTCTTGATGTCCACCTCTACAGCCTTCAGCTTTGCGAAGAGCTCGGTGATCGTATCAGTGGGACCAATCTGATTATGAGTCACTACAAAACTTTTGTAGCTGGGAGGGAGTGATTGCAGAACCCTGTCAATCTTGAGCTCCTCTGGAATCGTGCATTCCAGTTGCTCAAGACGTTGAGTGTAGCCCGACATCTTTATGGCGTGCTCACTAACGGAACTCCCTTCCTCCATCTTGTAGTTAAAGAACTTCTCGGAGATCTCATATCTCTCAGAACGGGCCTGAGTCTGAAACATGGTTTTCAGCTCCTCGAGAATCTCGAAGGGCCCGGGATACTCTTCAAAACGATTTTGAAGCTCCGGTTCCATAGCAAACAACATGGTGCTCTTAATCACACCATAATCATCTTTGCGCGATCGACAGACTTTCATCACCGACGCAGCTTGCAGGGGGTCACCTAACGCTTTCCCAAGGACATAGTCCTTTGTCCGCCGATGTAATGATTCTTAGATTGCGGAACCAATTGGTGAAGTTAGACCCATTGTTTCTAATCTTTTCCTTCTCAAAGAAAAACGTTGAAGTTGAAGTTGGACTTGGCCATGTGATCTATAGTATTTGCAAGTACAATTTAGACTATGTTCATGATAAATAGTTCAATTTAATCAAATTACTAGATGAACTCCCACTAAATTCAACATCCTCAAGTTGTTTAGTGAACACGATCCAAATTCACCACACCTAATCCGATCATCACGAGAAGAGATGTGGTTTCAATGGTGGACAACAAAGTGTCGATCATATCACTCATATGACTCATGCTTAACCTTTCGGTTCTTGTGTTCCGAGGCCATGCATACATGCTAGGCTCGCCAAGCTAGACCCAAGTATTTCAAGGCAGTAAAACTGGCTTGCACCCGTATATGAGCGAGAGTCTATAGCACCCGATCATCACGTGATGCTTGGACACGATTTAACTTTCGCAACGTGCATACTTGGGGAGAACACGCTTTTATCTTGATCTTTATGAGGAATCATCTTATAATGCTACCGTCGATCTAAGCATAATAAGATACATAAAGGGATAAACATCACATGCATATAACTTTATGTGACATGGTATAGCCAATCCTCGCAAGAATGATCTCCATCTTGTGCTCCAAAGATGATCTCCATCACTCCACCATGATTGCCTCCACCACGAATAGCAACTACAACCATTGCTAACTACTTAGCGATAAAGTAAAGCTATTACATGGCGATAAGAAGTTGACTCAGGTCATACACAATTATAAAGACAACCATATGGCTCTGCCATTGTGTACTCATCGACATGCAAGTCGTGAAACATTACAAAACATGATCATCGCATACAATATACACATCACATCTTGGGACATACCATATCACAGAAAACACTCCCTGCAAAAACAAGTTAGACGCCTCTACTTTGGGTGACTTCTTTTGGGCTTTTAACACGGCTTCTGGGTTCCTCGCCGCATAAGCAAAAAAGAAGTCTCCAGTTTTTCCCCACCGAGAAACCCCCCAGAAGCCCATTTACACACAGTGGAGAGAAACTGGGGAATAGCAGTTTCCCGAGCTTCTGAACTCACGATGCGAATCGTTTCTGGCAAATAGACATGTGGTTCTCAGATATTACGTTAAACTGCCACCGCAAGAAAAGTGTCGCTCGTTAAAAAAAAACCATAACCCCATCCCCACGCGCCCCCCGTTCCCGGACTCCTCCCTCCCCTCGCGCGACCCTCTCCCTCCGCTCCGATCTTCTCTACTCCGCCTCCTCCCCCAAAGAACCCCACCGCCCCCTCGACCTTCTCCTCTGCTTTCCCCCAGCGACGACGAACCCGTTCCCTCCCAGCCCAAGCCGCCTTCTCAGCTGCTCTCAACAGCGCCGACGGATCCATCCTCCCTAGCTCGACCGCTGCTGCCAGAGCACCCTTCGCCGCTGCTTCCCCCAAGCGCCGACGGATCCATCCCCCAGCAGCCGACCAGCCCCAGCCTTGACCGGCCCCGTCCATCACCGCGCCGCCGTCCACCCCGTTGACGGAGCCGGCCATCGCCGTCTTCCTCGGGTTCGTCGCCTCCTCCATCGCCCGTTACCGGGATGTGAGCGTGCGACCGCCACCCTGCTTCTCCGTCGGGCCTGGCCTCTCCTCGCGTCCTTGAGAAGAGCTGGTGGCTTAGCTGCTGGTCGTGTTTTTCGTTTTCTGAAGCTTAGTATCTGTGCTCCAGGACGGTGAGGAGAGACGGCACCTGCTCAAGACGGCACCTGCTCCGCCCGAAGCTCCAGGACGGTGAGGAGAGACTCGGCCGGCCCCCCAGCCCCGCCGCCGCCCCCAGTTGGACTCGTTTTCTGCAGTTATGTCGAACGAGGCAGCCAAGGTAGATAATCTTCAATTTTTTCTTGCACTCACTGTTCTTGTTAGATGATAGTGTGATGGTACTATTTGATGCTTGCTAGTAGATATTAAACGTAGTGATTGTGCTGTCCCAAAAATCACGTCATGTTACAAGAAGATATATGTTTACCGATAGTGGTGTGTGTGTCGCATCGTGCACTAAAAATGGTGGATAATATTTTTTGTTGTATATCTAGATTGTCAAGCCGAAACAGGTGAAAGCTAGTTGGGATGCTGTAGCTCATCGTGTATTTCTTGACGTGTGCATCGAAGAGATTAATGCAAATAATCGTCCGGTGCATGTTTTGACCAAACATGGGTACTCAAATTTGGTTACGAAGTTCAACGAACGCACAAAGAGAAACTATGACCAGAAACAAATGAAAAATAGGTGGGAAACACTCAAAAAGGATTACACTGTTTGGAAAGGATTGATCCAACATGCATCCGGTTTGGGTGTTGATCCTGTCACTCATACCATTGATGCTAGCGACGATTGGTGGGCACATGAGATACAGGTAATTGTTTGGACAATTGTTGTTGTTCAATGCATATGTTTGGCAATTGTTTTTATTCTAATAGCATTCTGTGATATGCAGATGTGTCCAGAGGCTGCCAAGTTTCGGATAGCTCCACTGCAGGATGAGGAGGACCTAAAGATACTGTTTGACAAAAATGTTGTGACCAATGTGGCGGCTAGGGTGCCTCCAACTTCTCAGGCTCGAGTGGACATTGAAGTGGATGGTGAAGATTCAGGTTGTGAGGCTGATGACCCTCTTGTTACACCTGTGCGTACACATGGCAAGAAGAAGAGAGGATGCCCCTACTCACCTACTCCCACAGCCACGCCAAAGATGAGTGCTACAACTAGCAGCGCTTCTAGGTTGGATCGTATGATGGAGCTCATGGAAAAGAGGGAGAAAAACAAGGAGAGGATTAGGATGATGGAGGAAGAAAAGAGTAAGAATTCGGTGACATCTCCGGACAAGAGTAAGGAATCTTCTAGGGATGAGATTAGGCGGTTGGTTTCCTTGGTATATCAGGATGGAGCTAAGCCTGGGAGTTTGGAGTACTTCTATGCGACACAACTTTTCATTTTACAGGAATATCGCGAGATGTTTGCTTGTTTGGTGGAGGATGCAACGCCTGCCCAGAGGATAGAGTGGATTAAAATGACATGGGAGCATCATAGCAAGAAGTAGTGTTTGCAACTTGTATCTGTAATGAACTATGTTATTTGCTACGAACTTGTATTCATACTAAGATGTGTTATTTTCTAGGAACTTGTATCCGTACTAAGATGTGTTATTTATATGTTGCCGTGAACTATGTTTGTTCAGCATAATTTCAATTTGTCTTGCTCCCTAGTTATTTGGTTTCTTCTTACGATCGTTTGCTTTTGTATAATTACAGATGAACTCAAATGATGACTCAGATGAAGAATTTGAGATGATGTTTATGCTTGCGGCTTGTATTGCCGACAATGAGAAGGTTCCTTATGCTGCTAGAAGACCCCCACCTTTGGTGTCAGGGATACAATGGGTTAAGGACAGGATGACTGATCCAAAGAGATTCTACAAGGCTTTTAGAATGAGGAGGTCAGTCTTTCAAATGTTGCATGCCATTCTTGTTGCTGACTATGGCCTCCTTTCGACTGCTTAGATGTCGAGTGTAGAATCACTATCTATGTTTCTTTGGATGTTGGGGGGCCCTGCAACAAATAGTCAAGTCAGATCGCTTTTGAGCGTAGTGTTTCTACCGTGAGCAACAAATTTCATCATGTTTTAGACTGTGTAGATGTATGGCGGTGATTATATTAGACCCAATGATCCTACTTTCACCCAAGTTCATGATAAACTTAGACAACCTAGATTCTGGCCCCATTTTAAAGATGCCATTGGAGCAATTGATGGAACACACATTCTGTGATAGTTCTTTGAGCAAGACAGGCAAAAATATACTAATAGGAAAGGTTATACAAGTCGAATGTGTTGGCAATATGTGATTTTGACATGAGGTTCACATTTGTTGCTGGATGGCCCGGATCTGTTCATGATACACGTGTATGGACCGATGCTCCCCATTTCTCCAACTATCCGCATCCTCCTACTGGTAATCTTCTTGCATATGTAGCACGCATAAAAATATATGCCGATAAATACTATATATTTATGTTCTGCTTTGTTTGCTACTTGAAGGAAAATACTATCTTGTTGACTCTGGATATCCAAACAGAATTGGTTATCTCGCCCCATTCAAAGAACAACGCTACCATGTTCCGGAATTTCAAGGGGCACCTCCACAAAATATGATGGAGAGATACAACCATCTCCATTCATGTCTACGAAATGTTGAAAGAGCATTTGGCGCTCAAGAAGAAGTGGCGATTCGCAAGGATTGCCACATTTTCACGATCCTCCGACGCAAACGAAGATCATCACCAAGGCATGTGTTTGCATAACTTCATCCATGACAAAGAAACTATATGATCAACATTTTCACAACTTTGAGCGAGGCCCATATATTCACGAGGACAGCGTGATATCGGTGCAACCGCTCCCTCTTCATCTGATAGTGTCATGGGTACACTGCGACAAAGCATCGCTGAAGGAATAGTAGCTTGAGATGTTATTTTTATTGTAATTTCACAATCGTTTGACACTTTCTATTATTTGGGCATGTACTGAATTATACTACAGCATCAAGTTTTTTATTTTATTTCTAACTCTATTTCTACTTATACGTACGTATACAATATATCGTTTTATTAAAAGTGGCCGGGGGCATAACAGACATGTCACAGCTCATCGCAGCAAATAAGCCAAATAGCATAAGCCCAAAAGAAGTCTCCTGAGAGTTTTTACAGGCTTCTGCCCACCGTAGTTTCTTCCCACCGGAATCTATAAGCAGGCTTATGCATAGATCTAGCTTAAAAGAAGTCACCCTTTGTTGTTGCATGTTTTACGTGGCTTATGGGAGTAGATGATAAGAATGATTCTTACCTACGGAAAGCCACAACGGTGATATTATGGTTGCCAAACTCCGGTGTTAATCCCATGACAACTATAGTGAGAAACGGCATCCACCAGCCGCATGTGGAACAAGCCACACGCCAAGTGCGAAGCCGGTCTCATGACGACGCCGCAGAAGGTTGGCCGGACCGCTTCAATCTCACTATCCCGCGTCATAAGAAGAACACAAACAAGAGGCTTGCAACAGAAAACATCAACGCCCGCAACAACCATGTTGCGTTCTACTCGTGAAACACATCTACGCATAGATCTAGCTCTGATACCACTGAAGGGTTTCGCGGCATAGTAAATAAAAATTTTCTACGGATGCGAACAGAGGGAAAGCCAAGATCTAATCTAGGAGATGCAATCAACGAGAGAGATTGGATTAGATCTTCATACCCTTGAAGATTCGCAGCGTGAACGCTCGCCGGAACGTGGGTGATGTCGTCGTACCCGCTTCTCCTCCGCGCGATCCGAACCGATCTAGCACCACAAGTGGCGGTGCCTCCGTGAGATGCACACGTGCAGTACCCCGACGCCTCCTCCTTCCTTGGACCAGCAAATATGGTGGAGATAGATTGGATCTACAACATGACGGCGTGGTGTATATGGTGGAGAATTTCTGCAGCAGGGCTTCGCCTACAAACAGTCGGGGGGGAGAGAGGAAAGCTAGCAAGGCGGCTAGGGTTTGGAGAGAGGTGTGGGGGTTGGTGCGCCTCACCCCTGTTTATATAGAGGGCGCAGCTCAGCCCCTCCCCCAAGCCCAAAGGATAAGGAGTGGGGGCATGGACTCTCCCCTCTTCTAGAAACCCTATCTCTAGTTTAAACGATTTAAACTCTCTAGGATCGGCTGGGCCCTATGGGGCCTTTTGCCCCTGGCCCAATGCGTCCAGGACACTCCCTCATAGGCCCATGCCCCCTCCCGGAAGGTGGGGCCACGTTGGTCCCCTTCCGGAAGGTTCTAGAAGCTTCCGGTAATACCGATTAACCTTAACAATTCAACTCCAAAAACTGCACTGACTTATATGAATCTTATTCTCCGGACCATTCCGGAACCTCTCGTGATGTCCCGGATCCCATCCGAGACTCCAAACAAAAATTCATAAACCAATTATCCAATCTATCCTAGCGTCGAGATACGTTAAGTGTGTGACCCTGCGGGTTCGAGAATATGCAGACATGATCTTCTATCAATAATCAACAGCGGGGTCTGGGCACCCATATTGACTCCCACACATTCATCGATGACCATATCGGATGAACCACGATGCCAGGATTCAATCAATCCCATATACATATTCCCTTCGTCTCGCGATATTTTACTTGCCCGAGATTCGATCGTCGGTACCGTCATACCTAGTTCAATCTCGTTCACAGCAAGTACTTTACTCGTTCCGTAATCCGATATCACTTTGTGATTAACTCCTTAACCACATGCTTGCAAGCGGTGTTGATATCGACACGAGTGGGCCCGAAGTATATCTCTCCGACTTGGGAGGGACAAATTACATCTCGATACATACAACCCAACAGATACTTTCCGATCACCTGAGAGACACCTTTATGATCACCCTCTCATAGGATGACGTTTGATGACCTCAAAGCTTTCTTCCAGTCGTGAGTTGCATCATCTCATGGTCTAAGGAATACAATATTTTACATAGGAAAAGCTTCGCAAAGATGAACACGATGAAACGATCTAATTGCTTCGCTTAGTTTGGGTCTGTCCATCATATCATTCTCCCAATGATATGATCTCATTATCAATTGACAACTCATGTCTATGGTTAGGAAAACTTAACCATCATTGATCAATGAGCTAGTCCATAGAGGCGCATTGGGACACGGTGTTGTTCACAAACCACACAAGTATTAATGTTTCCGCTTAATACAATTCTAGCATGGAATATAAACTTTATCATGAACAAGAATTATAATAATAACATCTTTATTATTGCCTCTAGGGCATAATTCCAACAGCCCAAACCCTAACCCTAGCTACTACGTCTAGGGCTGTCGGCCAACCTCGCCGTCGGGAGGCTGCCCTACTCCATCGGTGCTGGGGGCGGTGCCGCTGGGACAAACGTCGCCTTCGCAACTGCTTCCCTCCACTCCGTTGCCTTCTGCCCTCTCTAGGCGGCATCCAACGCCCGAAGATATTCCTCCCGACACTCCTTCCCCTGCCTTTCCCACCTTTTCTTCCTAGTGCGCCGGTCCGCCTGCTCCGCCACCCTCTCGGCAGCAGCCAGCTCCCTCTCCTCTGCCTGCTCCTCCGCCTTGAGGGCCTTATCGTAGGGGCCCGAGTCGGGGAGGTTGCCGACGTGGCGGGGGCGGGGGTTGTGGACGAAGGGCCCACGGGCCCAGGGGTCGGCCGCGGCGGTGCGTCGCCTGCATCGCTTGCGATGCCTCGAGGGCGCCTCCTTCTCCCAGAACTGCATATGCTCCGGATGGTTGTCCTCGTCGCTGACCTTAGTGTCGGAAGGCCATCGGATGGGGGAGGTCGCCATCGCCGGAGAGGTTTTGGGGGCTGGGAGGAAGCAAAGGGGCTATTCGACTCGAGGATGAAGATGAGGATGCAAAGGGGCTATTCGACTCGAGGATGAAGATGAGGATGAAAAGGGGCTGGGGCGTTGCCACTATTTACTGACGGAACCATGAATCAACGGGGGTCAGCGTGAAGGCGTGGGAATCCTGTGTTGCGCAGCCGCATTCGCTGCGTTGCGTGTAGGCATCGGGCGCAGCCGCGTGCGTGGTCAATACGGTTAGAGCAAAAAATTGCTAGGATGCGACGTGACCTTGTCCCTGCATGCATGCATTAATGAGAAAGAGAGAAAAAACGTCCAAACTCAGGCGGGCGTCCAAGTCACGCTGGTCCAAAGTCCCACGCATCGCGCACCGCGTCAGCCCGCAGCATTCACAGCCTGACAGTCCAAAGTCACACACATCGCGCAAATAAGTGTACTTCTAGGTTTTGTCTAAGTCAAACTTTGTCAAATTTGACCAACCTTGTAGATAAATATATTAACATATATTACACAAATTTGTCATATTATGAAACTAAGTTTAAAAACTAATCTAATGGTACCAATTTAGTCGAAGTTTATTACTCCCTCTAGTTCGGTTTACAGGGCACCATAGAAAATTAAGAGTTGTCACTGCATGCAACTTTGTTCACACTGCATGTAGAGTAGCACAAGGGAATAAGAAACACTTAGTCTTTATTAATCACATGTAACTAATGCTAAGCATGCAACAAGTTCACGCCGCATGCAAAAGAAAGTCCCACTATTTTTACAGCATATGCATGCATGAAAAAACAACCGGAGAGGAAAATGGAGCATTTAAGTAATTGCAGGATAGTAAATCAGGGCAATAAATGCATAAGTTAGCCTACTCGAAAAATTATTAGAATAGAGGCAATAAATGCATAAATCAGGGAGTAATTTTTTAGAATTTAATGTTTTTATATGGCGCATGAACCAGAGGGGAGTAAGTTTGACTGAAGACAAACTTAGACGTACACTTATTTAATGCGACGGAGGGAGTAACTACACTGTAGTGCTGCTGCGTCGCTTGGATGCACACAAAATATCTAGACTGCGACGTGAGGCAACTGCATGGCATGCATGCATGGTTCCGTCGCGTGCAGCCCGCCCCGCCCAGCGCCCTCGCATGCCACGCTCGGTCCAACGGTCAATGGAGTGTGCCACGCTGTACCTTATCTGTTCATAGAAAAAACGATGCGAGCCAATCAGATTCCAGAATCATCCATCCCACGGATCGCCAAGAGCTAGTCGCGAAATCCTTCTAAGAGACGCCAACCAATCAGGTTGCAGAACAAGCCCTTCTACGGATCGCCTAGAGCCACCCACGGAATCCTTCTAGAAGACGCGATCGGACGGCCACGGTGTCACGCTAGGGTTATATCTACGTTCCTCATTCAGCCTTAGGGTTAGCTGGGTTTAGGATGCAGTCAACGGGTGAAAGAGCATTTTATGCCTTTCACATTATTTTGATGTTTGTTGACAACACTTGGATTAGTTTAATACTTTGCTAGATGTTTCAGGAATTATCAGATTTATTGTGGCCAACATCTGTACATTTGGTGGGATGACTTAACAGGAACAAAAAAAGGGAAAATGATATGTATCTGGCTGGACTATATGGCTGGAGTGCGCCGGACTGTCCGGCCCATCCGGAGTTTCTGCCCCAAAGAGGCCGGAGTGTTCGGCCGTGGAATTTTGCCAGTTTTTCTCACTAGGTATGGACGCGTTAGGTGGCACCGGACACTCGGACATTGGCCGTAAACTTGGCAGCCAAGTGTCCAAGGTGTGGAGCGGAATGTCCGGTCAGGCCGGACTGTCCATTTCACACAGGCCGGACTGTCCGGCTTAAGTGGCTCCAACGGCTCTAAATTCTAGGGCCCTATAAAAGGACCCCTTCTTCTACCTTGGAACCTGCTCGTCCAGGTCAAGGACAGCAGCACATTTTGAGCCACCAAATCCACAAGATCTCTTCATTCATCCATCCAAAGTCGTTGATCTATGGAGAATCGAAGGAGGAGGCCTTGATCTACAACTTCACCAAAAGAGATCTTCATTTTCCCCTCATTCACTTGAGGGCCCCTTGCTTTAGTGTTTCTTTGGAAACCTTAGCTTTGATTTGGTTCTTACAAGCTTATCTTTGATTGTTTGACAGCTGGCTTGTATTTGGGAGCCTCCAATTAGGTTGTGAATGTGTGCCCCAAACTCGCTGTAAAGGTGCCGGCTTCCACCTCGAAGTTTGCCTATATAGTGGAAGGTGAATCGATCCCTTTGGGGTGAGGTTCATCGTAGAACAAGGGAGGCCTCGCGTGGCGTTGGTGGTTTGAAACCACCCCCTCTCCAAACATAGACGTACTTCCCCTCAAAAGGAAGGAACTACGGGAAACAAATCTTTGTGTCTCCGCGTCCACCACTTTGGTTACTTCTATCCTTTACTACACTTTACTTACTTATTCTTGCTTAGTGTTGTGCTAGTTGTTGCTTGTTTTTCATATAGGTAAATTCACCTTAGTTGCATAATCTAGAGAATTTACCTTTCTTGTCAAACCCTAAATTGAAAAAGAAGAAAATTGAAGTAGCACCTATTCACCCCCTCTCTAGGTGCCCATACGATCCTTTCAATTGCTATCAGAGCCTCGGCTCTTTATTCGGGCTTTACCGCCTAAGAGTATATGGGTAACAAAGTAGGGGAAGGTGATGGTGAGTCTATCCACTCGGTGACCATGGATGATCTCAATAACTTGGAAACAAGATTGAGCTCCACCTTGGGCAACGAGATCAAACAATTGCACAAGTTACTTGAGAAACTTGTTAAAGATAAAGATGGCTCACCATCCCCTTCTCCTCAAGAGGATCCTCCATCTGTGGTACCTAAGGGTAATACTCCGGTATCACCCGAGGGTATGGCAGTGGGGGGTAAACAAGACAACACTAATTCCTCCACACAAAATGATGGTAGGAAAAGTGAGCACCGTGATTCATGGTACTCTGCTGACCCTCCAATCCCTCACCCTCATGTAAACAATAGAGGTGACCCACCTAAGCTTGAAGCATCTACTACTTTTGCTCAATGGCAATCTCTAAAGAAAACTCATGTGCGTAGCTCATGCATTGAACTTTGGAACATCATCGAACAAGGACTCTATATTGGGGATCCAAACAACTTGACAAGAAGAGAAGTTGTCAATAGTCAACTCAATGCCACCGCTTTGCACATGATTCAACAAGGATTGGGTACAAAGGATTACCCACACATTGAGCACCTCAGCATTGCCAAGGAAGCTTGGGATGCTCTCATGGTGTTGTTTGTTGGGAATGAGAGCATGAGGAGGAACCGGTATGATGCACTAAGCAATGAAGCCGAAGGCTTCTATATGAAGGAAGCTGAAGATCATGAAGATATGTACCGTAGGCTCAAGACCACCGCCACCGCTTTTAGAAATGTGGGTGCCTCACATGTTGATGATGCTTGGATAAAAAGGAACATGTGAGTGCACTCATGCCCTTTGAGCCCACCGACTTGAAGAGCCTACAAGGAAGACACAACTACCCTCTCATGACCTCCAATGAAGTTATGCAAGAGATGGCCTCGTTCAAGGTTGCCGCCAAGAATGCCATAGATGTCCGTGCTCGTGCCCTTGGTATGAGCAATGTTGTCAACGTTGCTTTGAAGGCCAAAGTTGTGGAACATGGAGATGAAGACGATAGTGATGAAGGCCTCTCCATGGACCACCCCGATGATGTCAAGATTTCTCATAGTCAATATATGGCCTTCTATGCAAAGAACTTTTGGAAGAACCCCACCAAGGCCAAGATGGAAATGCAATGAAGAAGCAACCTGTAACACCCTCAGAATCGGCCCTATGCAAGTTTTAGCGCTTCCCGCCAAACCCGCATAGAAACGAGTCAAAGGTGCCCACCAGGCACTTTCGTGCGGGTGGAAAACGAAGTAATACCATTACACAATAGTCCACGATGGAATCCACAGAACAGATATATACAACAGTGACTCAAAGAGTCAAGAATACAAATATACAATACCAAAGATCCAAATCACCTTGAAAATGATACAGCGTCCGACTACGGACAAGATGCAAATGGGGCTAAGAGCCCTGAAGAATAACCAATGGCGTCCATAACCCTGCCCAGGCCAAGCCGGAAGGGTAACCCTGCTAACGACGTCGATCTCAAAACCTGCTTAAACAAAAGGGGTGCCGACAAAGGGCAAAGGAAAAAGAGAGAGTGGTCAGTACTGAGGCCAGTACACGGCGAGGCTAGAATTCGGCGGTCCTCGCCTACATAGGTATGGTGGACTGAAGCGGCAGCGCAACATGCACTAAACAACCTATAGAGACTCGATACAACTAGCGGCTATCAGAGAGGGGTAAGAAAGACCTATTCGGAACCATCCTGATACTACCACCAAACATACCCATCCTGGTGTTTCCCCCTCGAGACCAAACGAGGAAGTCAACCGAGGAACTCACACCGTTGGCAGTTTTATTTATTCAGTTATCGTTGCAGCAATTACTAGTCAGGTATAGATAGTCATCCTGATAGAATAAGCAGTGGGCACTTTTAGTTAACCATTCCGTTGTAGTTGCAACACTTACTAGTCAGATACAATTAGCATGAGATATCCCCAAACCCAGCAGTTGTTGGTACTTTTATTTAGCCATTCCGTTGCAGTGAAGCTGATTACTAGTCATATCGGATACAAGTCAAATTATAGCAGTAAACTTTAGTTATAGTTGTCTATGATCGAGAACTGTGCTCCAAGTCGTCCATAACTGCGGACACGGCTTTTCGAAAAGATTTAACCCTGCAGGGGTGCACCAAAGTATCCACACGCACTTCGACCCTTTTGCGGATCGCTTAACATACACCCATCGGTATGTCGGGGCCTAAGTCATGACGCTTCCTGGACCCAAAGCAAGTACATGGGGCCACCCACTAAGATACCCATAGCAAGTCGGCCGGTCTCGAGACGGACTCGGGGTTTGTGTACGGTCAGAACGATCGGGAACCCGAAAGATGACTGGGCTTGTCGATAAATAAACGTGTCACGGACCTAAACAAAGAGTGCAAGACCTCACACAATTTAAATTAAGCGAAAGCATGGCATAAGTACAGAATAGTAATAAAGCCCCAAACTACTTGTGGCCCCGGTACAATACTTTGAAATCAGGTACTAATCGATGGGGTGCCCATACACCCCTCGTGGTTAGCGCTCGATCTCTAACAGGTGTCAAGAACTCGGGGTCCTACAGACACAAGTGGACGATTAACAACCAAATAACATCTATTGCCCACCGTGCCTCTGCATTTACCTACTTCAATTTTAGTTATTAAACAATAATTAAAGCCATGATCATCTCCAACATTAAACATGCGGCAATACTCCAACAATCGTGGTTGACGACACGCAAAAGACTTGAGCAAGCGACTACGACGCGCAGTCCAACTATCTACCAAACAATGGTAATAGGATGTGTCCAAGGCAATATAAGGCTGCAAGGGATGTCACGCATACGGAAAACTAGAGCATCGCAACACGATAGCAATAGATCAACAGGAAATAAAGACTATAAATGCAAAATAGGTAGAAGGGGAAGGGATGCTCATTGAAAACATTGCGTAGGGTTCATCCAAGATCGGGCGCTCACATCAACTCAACGGCCTTATCCGCGAAGAAGCAAAACACTAGAATAAACACCGGATGCATTATTTAATACTACGGCAGAAGATCGGGCATGATGCATGTATGATGTATGACATGGCAAAGGTGCAATGCAATTAGATCATATTAAGAGAACCGGGGTCCCGACATTTACTTAGATGGTTCAAGTTATTTATCTACCCCACAAATTAAATGTTGGATTAGCAAGACAAAACATGGCTTCGGTTCGCTATGCCAATTTAAATGGAGTCCGGCATAAGACAAATATATCCCGCATATAGACTCCATATTTAATTATGCGGTAAGTCGGCATAATGCCCCCAAACCACCAAATATGTATGCAAGCATGTCAATTTAATATGCATGAGTTTATATTACAATTTATAAAATAGGGCTCGGAAAGGGGATCACACATGGGGGGGTCTCGGCGATCTTGGGGTTCCGAGGGTTTCAGGGTCGGTTCTCAGGGTCCGGATCTGGGGTTCGGTCTCGGCGGGATCGGTCTCGGACAACGGAAGTCGATCTTGTCGCATCCGAGAAGAAGAACTTGGTTGGCGTCGGGGGCACATCGGATCCGCCCTGGTCGGTGTCGATCTTGTCGTCGATGGAGGACTTGAGTGGATCGGGTACCGGGGTCTTCGAGTCCGGGGAGAAGATCTTGACGCCTGTGACGAAGAACTCGGGTTCGGAATAAGGGCTTGGCGTTACGATGGATCGGTCCCCGGGGTCGAAGAACTTGGCGTCCGAGTTCGGTCTCAGCGGTCTTCGGGTCCGTGAGGGAGGCCTTGACGTTCCATGTCGGAGTACTTGTCGTCCATCAGTATTTTTTAGTGGCGAGGTTCTTGTACACTTGTTGGTTCTATTCTTCGGGAGGCATGACCACCACAACATCAACCATCGCCTCCAAACATCATCTCCACTCCACCCCACCCTACCCATCCATAGATCGACCCTTCACTGATGCAACCCCAAACCGCCACCACTGTTACTTCACATCCATAGCAGCACATATACACCATCCGGTAACACCACTAGCACCATCTTGACAGGAGAAAAGGGGACCAGGGGACATGCGGGTGCCGCAAGGCAGTAGAGCCTGATAAAAGGCATGGACGAGACGGGCTCTACCAACCGCCGAGGGTCGACGAAGAGGCGGCAGCCACTCGCGGTCCGGCCATGGCGATGTAGGGGCCCGGAGCTCGAGGCCACGCAGGGGACACGACCGGCAGGACGAGGGCGGCGTGGCCTGGCGAGCCGGCAGGAGGAGGCGTCCGCAGGGAGACGCTGGGAGGGGCTTGACGCAATCGGTGGCGCCCCATGGCAGGTCGAGTAGATGCTCGGTGGTGGCGGCGGCAGGAAGAGGCGGCGTCGCAGGCGTGTAGATGCGGGAGAAGGCGACCTCAGGACGACGGCGGGCCCTTAGGCCAGGGAAGACAGAGGCCACGCGGCATCGAAGGGGGGCCTGCGGGCGGCGGCTTGACGGGAAGGCACCATGGCAACCGGAGAGAGGAGAGGACGCCGAGGAAGGGGCGGAGGTCGCGGAGGACAGGGAGATGGCCTGCCTGGTGGCGCCATGGCGGAGGAGGACGCGACCGACGGAGGGGGTCGCAGGCGGGGAGGAAGGGCGGGCGCAGGTCGGTAGGAAGCTGAGAGGAAGATAGGTGGAGGCCGCGGGGTCAGGCGCTCGCCCGCGGCGGCGATTGCCGAAGGAGAGGAAGGAGGCGAATTGGGGGAAGGAGACAGGGCGGGGGATTGAGGGAGCGTCGGGATGGTTCTAGGGGTGGTTGACCGCGCGAGTGGGGTGGGTTCGCTCGCTGCGGGTGGGGCCAGGGGAGGGGCATCAGGGCTGGCAGGTGTGGGTCGAGTGGGGGAAGAGAGAGAGGAGCGGGCCAGGGTGAGGTGGCGCAATGTGAGTGGGTGGGGGATTGGGCCATGTGATGTGGAGGGTGGTGGTTGGATGAAGTGAGGTGGAGGGGGCTGGGTAGGTTAGGATTAGGTAGGAAAAGATTAGGACTAGATATTTTTAGACTAGGGTTTGGAGGTGGCCGGCCGGGTTTTCGGGCCTGGCGGGCTGCCTCTCAAAAATAATTTAACTATTTTATTTATTTAAAACGAGGCTAATGCAAACCGTTGGTAGACAAACAAGAAATATTTCGGAGGCCTGAGTTTTAATTTGAAACAAGACGTGGCGTTTAGAAAACAAAACAGACTTTTCGAAATAGTTTTGTACAAACACATGCAAGATGATGACGATGCTCAAATGCAAGGCGGCATGATGACATGAGCATGCAGTCATGATGATGCAATGCACAAAAACAACGCGATTTTCTGGTAGTGGTTTTTGCGGGGCGCCACACAACCCAAATGGGAAAAGACAAAATACCACTATATTGAGAACTTGCTTCAATTGTGGTGACTGCTATCACTTTGTGGCGAGTTTCCCGTATGAGAAGAGAGAAGATCATGGGGGTAAGCTCGTGTTGAAGAAAACTCCCAAAGCACCTTACAAGAAACCCTTCATCAAGAAGAATCCCATCAACAAGAAGTCGGGAGAAATTGTCTTGATCACTCATGAAGAATACTCCTCGGAAAATGAAGATGATGAAGATGAGGAAGAGGAAACATCTATTGGTGTGGCTGCTCTACCCACTACTCCTACTCCGACATTCTCACTCTTCGATTCTCCAAATGAGAACACTCCCATCAAGAACGTCACTTTCACTTGCCTTATGGCAAGAGGAACGGAGGTATCCTCATCATCTCACTCCACTCCCTTAGCTAATGATGAAAGTGATGATGAGATGTCTCTGGATGTAAAAAGGGAATTAATTGCTTTCGATGAGTTTATGACTAACTTACAAGGGGATGCTAAGATACATTTTGGGAACATCTTAGATAAACTTTCCCACACACAAGAGCTTCTAGATGTAAGGTGTAAACTTGGGCATGAACACATGATTGAGATAGAGGCCCTAAACAATGCTCTAGAAGAAGAACAGGAGACTATTATGTCTCTTGAACTAAAACTTGAAGGGCTTGATGAGGACAATGACATTATTGTCAATAAACTCATCAAAGAACGTGATCATGTTATTGCTAAATGCAAAAGGGCTAAAAATGACAAGATTGAGTTTGGTGTGGTTCATGCAAAACTTGCCGAGGATTTTAGTTTGCTTGACAAGGCTCATAAGGCTTTGGAAAGTGAACTCTTGTCACTCACAAAGTCCCATGAAACACTTCAAAATCAATTGTCCAATATTCCTTCACCTAGTAATTTCATTCCTTCTAGAAGTACAACTATTCTTGAAGAAAATGCTAGGTTGAAGGGGGAGCAAGCCAAGGCCGCATTTCCACAAGGTAACAAGTCCATTGATGACCTTTTGAGTAAGCAAAGGCCTAGTGTTGAGAAAGGGGGCATTGGTTTTGTCTCCAAAGACAAGAAGAAGAAGGCCAAGACCGCACAAGAGAAGAACAAGGTCATTGTGGATAGTAAGACCACAAGTGGTAAAACTATGTCTCATGATGACTTTGCGGGAAGTGCTAACCCTCACTATGTTCTAATGCATGATTATTATGGTGATGTGTATGCAGAATATGTTGGCCCATATGATGGTTATATTGCTTGGTATATTTGGGTCCCCAAGACCCTTGTCGGTAACAAAAGAGGACCCATTGAAAAATGGGCACCTAAAAATTAGCTTGATATTTTGTAGACTTATGCTTCCGGAGGGTCAAAGTGGGTGCTTGATAGTGGTTGCACAAGTCATATGACTGGAAGCTCATATATTGTTAAGGACTTAAAGCCAAATGATGATCAAATCACCGTGACATATGCCGACAAGTCAAAGTCTAAGGTAATGGGTTTCGACAAGGTAGTGGTTGCTCACAACATTACACTCGTGAACGTCATGCTTGTTGAGACCCTTGGATACAATTTACTTTTAGTATGTGCTCTTGGAAAGATGGGCTTTGCCATCTTTATTGATAATGATATTGTGGTCCTCATGTGGAGCAAGTCTCTCAAGGTCGCTTTCGTTGGGTACGCCGAACATGACTTGTATGTGGTGGACTTTTCGGGGCAAACCACTACAAGTGCGATGTGCTTATTCGGAAAGGCCAATGTGGGTTGGTTATGGCATCGCCGACTAGCCCATGTTAATATGAGAACTTTCCAAAGTCTCCACAAGGAGGGCCAAATTGTTGGACTAAAAGAAAATGTTTCCTTTGCCAAAGATAGTGTTTGCAGGGCTTGTGTTCTTGGAAAAATGCATGATGCTCCGCACAAGCCAAAGAACCGCATCAAGTCAACCAAGATCTTGGAGCTCCTTCATGTGGATCTCTTTGGTCCTCCATCTCATGCAAATCTTGGTGGGAAGAAATATTGTTTGGTGATTGTTGATGACTTTTCAAGATAATCCTGGGTATATTTCTTCAAGTTGAAGAGTGAGACCCAAAAGACCTTCATCGAATTCATCAACATGGTTCAACGTCAATACAATATTCCCGTGTTGATTATAAGAAGTGCCAACGACATTGAGTTCAAGAACTACACCTTGATTGATTTCCTTAGTGATGAGGGGATAAAACACCAATATTCCGCTGCATATACCCCTCAACAAAATGGTGTGGCCGAGAGGAAGAACCGGACTCTTATTGAGATGGCTAGGACCATGTTGGCGGAGTTTAAATCTCCATACAACTTTTGGGCCGAAGCCATGTCCACCGCTTGCCATGCATCAAACTGGATCTACCTCCGCAAAGAAATCAACAAGACTCCATATGAAATACTTACCGGTAACAAGCCCAACATATCTTACTTCCGGGTGTTCAGTTGTAAGTGTTTCTATCTCATAAAAGGTGTTTGTTTGTCCAAATTCGAGTCTAAAGCATTAGAGGGTATTTTTGTTGGCTATGGTATCGAATCTCACACTTATAGAATCTATGGTAAGCTCTCCGGAGCCGTCATAGAATCCTGTAGTGTGACCTTCGAAGAATACGATGGTCCCAAGGGGGGCGTGTTGATGCTTGTGATCCAGATGATGAAATGCCTCAGGATGCCATAGCAAGAATGGGTGTGGGATATATCCGCCCCGTTGAGGAACCCCTTATGGCGGATCGAGAAGAACTATAATCTACTCAAGAGGAGCCCTCATCTTCACAACACCAATAAGCTCCATCTACCGAGGAGGGCAATGACCCAAGCCAAAGACAAGTTGTGGACCCTCAACATCTTGATTCATTCTCTAGGATGTCAAGTGGTGCCAAGTCAATTACTCAAGGAAGATCCGTACAAACTGCCTTGAGACAAGCTCAAATCGATGCTAGAAGAGTGCTTGATCAAGACCAAGGTCAATATTTGCCTCTTAATGAAGAGAATGATTCCAGCAATGATCAAGGTCAAGTTTATGGTCAAGACGAGGACCAAAATGATGAAGAGGGTCCCCCAAGAAACAACGAGGAGATCCACGCTCGTCGTGAAGCTAGAAAGTAGAGAATGTTGGAATTAAGAGACCACTCTCTATAGAATGTGGTTGGTGACCTAAGGAAAGTCATTTCCACAAGAGCACAATTGAAGAGGTTCAGTGAACACCAAGCACACATCTCCATGATTGAACCAAAGAAAGTGTGGGAAGCTCTTGAAGATTCGGATTGGTTGGAAGCAATGCATAAAGAGCTCAACAACTTTGAGAGAAACAAAGTATGGAAGTTAGTTGAGAAGTGTAAGGTTCCCAACCTTTAATAAGGTAGAGATCCCTGTGTTTACAATGCTAGTCCCTAGATCAATAGCTAGCATCCACAGTTAAGATGTAATATCAAGAAACAAAGGTCATAATACAACTTTATAACCAGGAATAAAATAAATCATTACATCTTACATAGCTCATTTGGCTATCACATTACATTGCAGCAGAATATAACAATAGCATGGGGTCCTTCATCTTCAAAGTGCCACAGGCAGTCATGTTGGTTGTAGACTTGTAATCCTAATCAATAAACTTCACTAACATCAAACAAACCTGCAACATAATAAGTTGCAGCCACAAGGGTCAATACATTTGAATTGTATTGGCAAGTTTCACTACTATGTAGAAATATGTGGATCCTATCATTACATGCGTATTTGGCTAAGTAGGGTTTAGGCTCATTTGCATAAAGCAATATAGTTTTATCCTATCTTTTCAAAATAGTTTTGATCTTTGGTCAAATCTTTCTGAACTTCTTGGAAAACTCCAAGTGCTTCAAATCCCTTGTTGTCACCACCAAGTTTTACTTTGAGAAATTGGAATGTCGAGATCTTCCATAGCTTCAGGCCTTAGTTGCTCAAAGTTGTCCATAACCGGGGACACGGATAAGTACTTAGAATTTTGATCTTCTACAGAAGTTGTACACTTTACCCACATGACACAATCTCATCTTGATGCCACTAGTGGCCGCTGGATAAGTACTCACCAAGATGGAGTACTGGCAGATTGAGAATGTGACAAAGTCTTTCCATAGAAGTCCTCCCAATACACAATGCTAGCTTGTCATCCAGGCACCAATGTAGGGTTACAAGTTCCCTTACACAATTCTAGTTAACCTGAAGATGCCAATGCATGGGTCTTCCACTATGTAGTTGACTAATCCAGAGCCCATTTAGCATGTGGCTGTACACGGAATCCACTGTACGAGAAACATGTTCAACCTCTAAGTCCCTGGGTGGTTTTATTCTAGTGCACATACAAAAAGACATGTCCATATAAACATGGTTCCTTTTGTTGACACCTTGTCCAAAACTTGAGTATCCTTGTCCACCCAGGTGGTCCATTGAGTACTTGTTTTATTATATAAAACATATATTTTTCAACTCTTCATATAATTATATCATGTATCCCATCCCAAATATATAGATGGGCTAAGCATACTACAACTACAATGTTTCCACTAAGGGAGATAAAAGGTATCCTATTAGGATTTAGCATAGCATAAAATATAGTAAACCTTTCCAGGCATGTTACAAAATCCACTAAGTGTAATGAAAATAGTAGGACTTGGATGATAGTGTCACTTGCCTTTTTAGTAGAGAATGTTGGTTCACTTCTTGATCTTGCAAATATCACACTCTTCTAATTCCACTACAATAAAATCAAGCAAACACAAATTCAACTAGCATTACAACCAATTTATCACACATAAAATAATAGAAACAAGGTCATGCATGCAAGCATGCAAAAGATAGTTTTATTTGCAAAAGTAGTTCCTACTAGGCTATAAACATTATAAAGTTCAAAGTGGTCATTTACTAAAGTGGTACAACCATTTGTAAAAGGTTTCATCTATAAACCATTTTTAAATCAAATCAATATTTTATGTGGTTGAAAATGCTTTTAGCAAAGCAATATTCTTCAAAGAGTTCACCAAATATATTTTAATTCTCAAAACTTGGTGTTTAGGGTCAGAAGGTTTGAATCAAATCATTTCTCAAAGGTTTTACTCAAAAATCATTTCTAGATCATAATCAATATTTTTATTTGACTAGAAATGGGCTAATTCAAATATTTATTTCTTATCTTCACAAAATACATTTTTAAATCCATAAGTTGGTTCCTAGGGTCATTAGGTTCACAACAAACCATTTTGCAAAGGTTTCACATTAAAATTATATCTAGAACAATTTTTATATTCAAAATAAGACTACACAACTTTCTGCAAATTCAACCAATTTTCCAGAAGCAAATCCTTAAACAAAGTGCATGGTTGCAAAGTACCTGTTCTGTTGATTCCATTGATATAACATTTGCAAAATTTTGACGTGTATAATTAAAGTTATGAATTTTACAAGTTTGCAATTCAAACAGATTCTAATTTCTGTTTTAAACAAAACCTTGCCCACGTGGCGTGATTCTATTGGCCGGTACCGCTTCGTGCGGATCAGCCTCTGTGGATCGTTGGATCTAATTTAAAACGTATGGCTCAGATGGGCACGTATCCCTTCAGCTAGATATATTCCTAGCCAGACGATTCACATCGCACGGCTCACAGAATCGACCGATGGCGGCGACCGGCGGCGACGCCGCGCACGGGCGCGGATCCGGTGATTCAGGAAGCAAGGGGGGTAACGGATATGCTCACCGTGCTCGCAGGGTCCTAGTGAAGCTCGAGGCGTTGTTGGTTTGGCGAGGGGCGCACATGGACGGAAGTAATCGCTCGCCGGAGTCAGTGGCGGCGTCAGGCGGTTCTGTTCGTCGTCAGGGACGGAGCTACAGATCGTGCCGAGGTAAAACAAAGACATGGTCAGATGTGTACTCTCCTAGGGATCTTAGGAGCATCAATAGGAGGGCTCGGGGCGGTCGGTGTTTACCAGGAGAGTTCGCCGGAGAAACGGCCGAAGACGGTGGCGCTCTGATGTTGACGAAGTCGAGCTTATAGAGCGCGCGGGAGCGAGCTGGGTGTAACACCCTCAGAATCGGCCCTATGCAAGTTTTAGTGAAACCTGCCAAACCCGCATAGAAACGATTCGAAGGTGCCCACCAGGCACTTATGCGTGTGGAAACGCAATAATATTACACAACAGTCCTCGATGGGACCCACAAAGATAGATATATATACAACATGACTCAAAGAGTCAAGAATACGTATATAATACACAAAGATCCAAATCACCTTGAATATGACAGAGCGTCCGACTACGGACAAGATGCAAATGGGGCTAAGAGCCTCAAGAATAACCAATGGCCCATAACCCCGCCTGTGCCAAGCGGAAGGGTAACCTCGCTAACGACGCCGATCTCAAAACCTGCTTAAACAAAAGGTGCCAACAAAGGCAAAGGAAAAGAGAGGCCAAGACGAGGCCGACACGCGAGGCTAGAATTGGTCCGCCACATAGGTATAGTGGATCAAGCGGCAGCATGCACTAAACAACCTATAGAGACTCGATACAACTGGCGACTATCAGGGAGAGATAAGAGAGACCTATTCGGATCCAACCTGTTACTACCATCAAACAAACCCATCCCGACGTTTCCCCCGCGAGACCGGACGAGGAAGTCAACCGAGGAACTCACACGCTGGCGCTTTACTTATTCGATTATCGTGCCAAGCAATGACTAGTCAGGTTTAGATAATCATCCTGATAAAGTAAGCAGTGGGCACTTTTAGTTAACCATTCCGTTATAGTGGAAACACTTACTAGTCAGATACAATTAGCATGAGATAACCCCAAAACCCAGCAGTTGTTGGTACTTTTACTTAGCCATTCCGTTGTAGTGAAGCTGATTACTAGTCATATCGGATACAAGTCATTTCATAACAGTAAACTTTAGTTATAGTTGTCTATGATCAAGCACTGTGCTCCAAGTCGTCCATAACCGTGGACACGGCTTCTCGAAAAGATTTAACCCTGCAGGGGTGCACCAAAGTATCCACAGCACTTGACCCTTTTGCCGATCGCTTAACATACACCCATCGATATGTCGGCGGGCCTAAGTCACGATGTTCCTGCACCCAAAGCAAGTACATGGGGCCACCCCACCAAGTCGACACCGCAGAACGAAGTCGGCCGTCTCCGAGACGGACTTAGGGTTTGGGTAGACGGCTGTGAACGACAGCAAATCCCCAAACGGGGACTGTCGACACCGCGAAACGTGACCCGATCCTAAACAGTACAGTGTGTTCCTCGCACAAACGTAATAAAGCAGTAAAGCATGGCATAGGTACATGATCGTAAATAAAACCTCAAACTAGTTTGTGGCCCCCAGTACAATACTTTGAAATCAGGTAATAATCAATGGGGGCCCATATCTCCCCACCTGTGGTTAGCGCGCTCGATCTCGGAACAGGTGTCAAGAACTCGGGTCCTACGAGACACAAGTGGGCGTTCGGAAAACCAACCTTACCTATCACCCACCGATGCCTCTTCTTAATTCAATTTTAGTTGTTAAACAGTAATTAAAGTGAAACAATATTTAAAGCCATGATCATCTCCAACATCAACATGCGGCAATTCTCCAACAATTGTGGTACTTGACGACACGCAAAAACACTTGAGCAAGCGACTACGACACGCGGGTCCAACTATCTACCAAACAACAGGTAATAGGATGTGTCCAAGGCTATATATGGCTGCAAGGGATATCACGGGTACGAAAAACTAGAGCATCGCAACACAGATAGCAAAGATCAACAGGAGGGAAATAAATACTATAAAAGTAAGATAGGTAGAAAGGGGGAGATGCTCGCCTGAAAACATTGTCGAAGGTTTAACCGAAGATCGGGACGAAGCTCACATCAACTCAACGGCCTTATCCGCGAAGAAGCAAATCACTAGAAGGAACACCGGATGCAATATTTAATACAACGGCAGAAGATCGGCATGATGCATGTATGATGTATGACATGGCGAAGGGCGCAATTAGGTCATATTAAGCGGAACTGGGTCCCGAGTTATTTAAATGGTTCATGTTATTTAGACACCCCGCAGTTTAAATGTTGTTTTAGCATGGCAAAAGATAGCACCGGTTCGCTACACAAATTTAAATGAGGCCAATATGAGACTAGATTTGCCCGCATATGGGCCCCATATTTAATTATTAGGTGAATCGGCATAAGGCCCCCAAACCACACAAATATGCATGCAAGTATGACAAGTTGATATGCAACAATTTGATATTTCATTTATAAAAATAGGGCTCGAGAAAAGGGATCACACATTAGGGTCTCGACGAACTTGGGGTTCCAGGGTTCGGGTCGGTCTCAGGGTTCGGATCCGGTGTCCAGGGTCCGACGGAAACGTTCTCGGATAATGAGGTAGGTCTTGGCGTTCCGCGAGGAAGGGCTTTGTGGTTCTGACTTCACTTGTCGGTGCCGGACTCGGTTGCGGTAGATATGGGCCATGTCGAAGTTCTTGCCGGAGGTTCGTCGAGGGTCACCGATTCGGTACGGTCTTCATGTGGTAGATCTTGTCGAGTTCACTGCAACGGCCTTGTGGTTCCGATGACGACCTTGGCGGTTATCTAGAGGCACCATGTACACCCCTCGAGCCCATCGGCATTGAGCCGGTCTTGTCGTTGAGCATCCTTGTACGAAGGTCTGGGTGTTCCGGTTCCATGGACGATGGAGATCTTGTCGGGTCTGTGAAGGAGGCCTTGACGTTCCATGTCGGAGTTCTTGTTGTCCATCAGTATTTTTCAGTGGCGAGGTTCTTGTACACTTGTTGGATCTATTCTTCGGGAGTCGTGACCACCATAACATCATTCATCGCCTCCAAACATCATCTCCACTCCACCCCACACTACTCAACCACAGATCAATCCTGGAGCTGTTACTGGAACTGAGGGAGCATGCCGGGGTTGCGGCTAACGGGACACGCGTGGTACTGGAGAAGGGCGGTCTGGGCGCCCAGACGGAGGGCGCGGGGCCGACGCGACGGGCGCTGGGTTGGCGAGGAGGTGCGGGCGGAGGCCGGAGGACGCGCTGGAGAGGCCGTGGCAGCAGAGCTTGCAGAGAGGCGGCGGACGGGCTCGACCGGGACGCTATGGGAGGCGAGCTGGGCGGAGGCTGCGCGAGAGGCGCGGTCTGGGAGGAGGCGGCCGCGGCGGGCGCTGGTGGAGGAGAGGCGACCGCTGGGAGCGGTGCTGCAAGGACTGGGCGGCGCGGGCGAATTCGCGGGGAGGAGGAACCGAGGCGGGCGGGCGGTTTCTAGAGGGGGCGGAGGAGGTGGAGAGGGTCCAGCGATGGAAGGGGGGCGGCAGGTGAGCGGAGCGGCGAGCGAGTGGAGGAGGAGGCTGGAGGGCGGCGGAGCGAGGTTGTGGGGGGCATGGCGGCGCGGGCGCCGGAGGGTGATGGCGCCGGGAGGCGCGGGCGATGACGCGGGCGGGCGCCTGGGAGGAGAGGCGGTGGAGAAGGAGGGGGCAGCGAGGTGGGGAGAGGGGAGCGCTGGCGGGAGGAGGGCAGTCGGTGGTCGGGGAAGAACCAGGGAGAGGGAGAGGAGCGTGGGCAGAGCGGGGGCGGTGCAGCGTGAGGAAGAAGAGAGGACGCCAAGGCGAGGGGCCTGCTAGGTGGCCCATGGGTGGCCGGTTGGCTCGGGTGAGTGGCGTGTGGGGTGTGTGTGGGTTGAGAGGAGTGGGGCTGTGAGGGGAGAGAGAGAGAGGGAGAGAGAGAGAGGGAGGCTGATGTGGCGGGGTCTGGTTGGTTGGGGGTATAGGGCCAGGTGAGGTGGCGAGAGATGATAGGCTGGGGTGAGGTGGAGGGGAGGGCTGGGTAGGTTAGTTGGTAGCTGTAGGATTAATGGGGAGGGCCGATTGTATTTTTCTGGGGTGGTCGTTCGGGTCGATTCGGCCCGTTCGACTGCCCCACTAAAAATAATTTAATATTTTTATTTAATTTTGAATGCGCCGTTTGCAAGCCGATATCGGACAAACAAAATATCCCGGCGACCCAGGGTTTTGCGTTTGAATTAAGACGGGGCGTTTAGAAAACAAAACTGGGTTTTTCTGCAAATAGTTTCATACAAGCAAATGCAAGATGATGACGATGCTCAAATGCAATGTGGCATGATGACATGAGCATGCGGTCATGATGCTGCAATGCACAAAAACAACGCGATTTTCTAGTAGTGGTTTTGCGGGATGCCACAATTCGACACCACTAACAATGGATCTCGCCCTCGAGATCCGCCTCATGGTACCGGAAGGAAAGGTCGGCGATCTGCGTCTTCTCGCTTCGTGTAGATCTTCGCGACACCACTAACAATGATGCTTTCCTCGTCTTGAAAACAGCGACACCACCAACAAGACGTCGTTGATCCCGTTCGTCAAGAAAACACTCCGGATAAACAACGAACGAAGTTAAAGGTAGGGCCACCTCTAGCTTCCATGGAAGGAGTAAGATTGCATCGATCCACCATTCAATATACAGAGCAAATGATAAGAGTAGTGTTATGGTCGGGACTCCATCCCGCACTCAAAGCATTACTCTGTACACGAACAGATGGGTTATACAACCAACCCTCAGGATTCAGACTGAAGATCTCGACAAGCGAGGTTCGGAACAAAGGAGTGATGCATCGGATCCGGATCCGCGAGAGGATGTCGTCGGCCGAAAACACCGGAAGGCACAAACAAGGAATAAAGAATGGTGACACCGTAGACGGATTCATCAGGCAGCTTGAACACCAGATGTAGCAACACCGTTATCAAAGGAGGAAGCGAAACCCTGAAGGTACGACGGAACCCAACCACGAGAAATCCTGGACTTGAAGAAAGGTAAGAGAGTGGATTTAAAACACGCAGAGGTGAGGGGAGAGCAGCAGAGGGGTAAGGAGTAAAATCAGACCTAATCAGAACTATCCAACCGATTTTCAAAAATAGTTTTGACACTCTACTTCGGCCGTTAGCTAGGTTATCCTATAGGCTGGACTTGTGGGGTATCGCAACTGCTGAGCTCTGATACCACTCTGTAACACCCTCAGAATCGACCCTATGCAAGTTTTAGCGAAACCTGCCAAACCCGCATAGAAACGATTCGAAGGTGCCCACCAGGCACTTGCGTGCAGGTGGAAAACGAAGTAATAACATTACACAACAGTCCTCGATGGGACCCACAGCATAGATATATATACAACAGCGACTCAAAGAGTCAAGAATACAGATATAATACACAAAGATCCAAATCACCTTGAATATGACAGAGCGTCCGACTACGGACAAGATGCAAATGGGGCTAAGAGACCTGAAGAATAACCAATGGCGTCCATAACCCTGCCCAGGCCAAGCCGGAAGGGTAACCCTGCTAACGACGTCGATCTCAAAACCTGCTTAAACAAAAGGGGTGCCGACAAAGGCAAAGGAAAGAGGAGCCGATCGAGGCCAAGACACCGAGGCTAGAATTGCGGTCCTCGCCATAGGTATAGTGGATCAAGCGGCGGCAAAGATGCACTAAACAACCTATAGAGACTCGATACAACTGGCGACTATCAGGGAGAGATAAGAGAGACCTATTCGGATCCAACCTGTTACTACCATCAAACAAACCCATCCTGGCGTTTCCCCCTCGAGACCGGACGAGGAAGTCAACCGAGGAACTCACATGTGGCATCCCGCAAAACCACTACTAGAAAATCGCGTTGAATTTGTGCATTGCATCGTCATCAGCATGCATTGTTTGCATAAAACTATGTTCGCAATCCCGTTTTGTTTTCTAAAACGCCCCATCTTATTCAAACACCGAAAACACGGTCCCCGGAATTTTTTGTTTTGGCCGCTATTGGTTTGCACACGGCCCGTTTAAATCAAATAAAAAAGTTTCTTTGTTTTAGTAGGGGCAGTCGAACGGGCCAACCCGACGCGAACGACCGCCCCAGATTTTAAAACGGTCCACCCCAACCAGCCCCTCTTAATCCTATGGCTACCCAAAATCCTACCCACACCCAACCCTCCACATCACCCCAACCTATCCTATCACGCCACATCACCTTGCCCACCCCTCCTACCACTCAGCTCACGCCACCTCAACCCTCCTCTCTCTCCCCCCCTCTCTCTTTCAACACTGCTACCTCCCTGCCCCACCAAACCGTCTAAGCCCACCAACCCTCACACTACGCACGCACGCACGCTCTACACTCACCG
This sequence comes from Avena longiglumis, assembly GCA_030063025.1. Lineage (NCBI taxonomy): Eukaryota > Viridiplantae > Streptophyta > Magnoliopsida > Poales > Poaceae > Avena > Avena longiglumis. The sequence continues at coordinate 74,079,693 of CP125973.1, read as the reverse complement.
GCCAGCCTGCCTCCCCAGATCCCACCTCCCCGCCTGTCCCACGCACTTCTGCAGGGCCCCACCTGCCCGCCCCTCCTCCCACCTCCTCTATTCCTTCCTGCTCGCCTGCACTGCTCGCCCCCAGCCCGCCCGCCCTCCCTCGCCTCGCATGGCCGCTTCGCTCGCCGGGAGGCCGCCACCCGGCCCCGCCCGCCTCCTCTCCGCCTGACGAGCTGGGCACGCTCCGCCACCGCCTGCACGGCCGCCTCTTCTCCTCCCGCTCGCCTTCTCCGCCCCAGCGAGCACACACCCGCAGCGCCCCGCAGCGCCAGCCGCCGCCAGCCCTTCACACCTCTGGCCACAAGGCCTCCCCGACCACCGCCTCCCCACCGACCTCGCCGCCCGCCGACGCCTCCCGAGCCCTCCTCCCACCAAGTCCGCATGCCCGCCGCTGCTTTCTCGCTGCTCGCGCTGCCACAGACGCGCCGCCCGCCGCTTGCCGCCGCCTCCTCGCCCTGCCGCCGCGCAGGGCCCCACCGCCGCCAGTGGGCCCTCCACCGAGTCGTTTCTGCGGCCCACGCAGCTGTGGCCTCCTCGTCCTCCAGCGCCTTCAACCCGTGTGGACGCGGCTGCCTCTCGACGCGCCTCGATGGCTAGTCGTGTACCGCGGTGACGACAGCGTGCATACGTCCATATGTCCCTGTAACGCCTGCTTCAACACAAGTTCGGCATCCGCAAACCAAGGGCGGAACCCCAAGATCTTCGGGAGAAAACTTGACTTGAGTACCAAGTTCACCGACCATCGAGGGAACCACCCCGAGGAACACGGTACCCGGAGATCGACACAGGACCGAAGCGCCAAGGCCTCCTTCATGGAATCGCCAAGATCCACCGGCGCTAAACCCAAGACCGACATCGTCCTCCGAGAACATCGATGCAGAACGCCAAGTGCTTCTTCCCTCGCCAAGACCGCCTCGATGGCGCAGGCCCGACAAGACCCTCGCATAGCGGCGAGCCCCGGACCCGGAGTTCCCCGGACATCAAGAACTACCGATGATCCGACCAAGACCCGAAGGCCGATCCCGTACCCGGAGCCGCGCCAAGATCTCCGAGCCCTCGATCCGAAGACCGATCCCCGAAACCCTGAGTGCGCCGACGACCAGATCTCCACGGTGTATCTACAAGTCCGACCCGACCCCGTGGGACCCGACAAGACCTTCGCGACGACAAGAACGGCATCGGCCCGGAAGAATCCGACACGCCCCGGACACCGAGACCCCGGATGCACCAAGATCTACCCCTTTCCGGGAACGATCCCGCCGAGCCCGAACCGTCGAACCCTGGACCCTGAGACCGACCCCGAACCCCGGAGCCCAAGATCGTCGAGCCCCCTCTGATGTGTGAACCCCTTCCCGAAACCCTAATTTCATAATATAATACAATTGTTGCACATCAAATCTTTCATCTCGCATGCACCTCATGTGGTTTGGGGGCCTTATGCCGATTCACCTAATAATTAAATATGGGGCCCATATGCGGGCAAATTTAGTCTCATATTGGCCTCATTTAAACTTGTGTAGCGAACCGGTATAGTATCTTGCCTTGTTATAACAACATTTAAATTGCGGGGGTTCTAAACACCATGAACCACCTAATAATTAATTGTCGGGACCCCGGTTCCACTTAATATGACCTAATTGCATCGCACCTTTGCCATGTCATCCATCATACATGCATCATGCCGATCTTCTGCCGTTGTATTAAATAGTGCATCCGGTGTTTCTTCTAGTGTTTTGCTTCTTCGCGGATAAGGCCGTTGAGTTGATGTGAGTCACGATCTTCGGATGAACTCTTCGACAATGTTTTCAAAGCAGCATCTCCCTTTTTCTACCTATCTTACTTTTATAGTATTTACTTCTCCCGTTGATCTATTGCTATCGTGTTGGCGATGCTCTAGTTTTCGCACCGTGATATTCCCCGCATTTATATTGCCTTGGACACATCCTATTGCCCGTTGTTTGGTAGATAGTTGGACTTGCGTCGTAGTTGCTTGCTCATGCTGATGTGTGTCGCCATATGCCACGCTTCTTGATGTATTGCCGCATGTTGATGTTGGAGATGATTCTAGTTTTACTTATCGTCACTTTAATTTCGCTTTAACAACTAAAACTGAAATAAGCAGAGGCATCGGTGGGTGATAGAAAATATTTGGTTTCAACGCCCACTTGTGTCCCGTGAAGACCCCGAGTACTTGATACTGTTCCTTGATTTATCGCTATCCACATCCGGGAGGTATATGGGACCCCCGAGCGAGCTTGATTCAGTTTTATTTCTTGGGGCCACAAACTAGTTTGAGGTGTTTTTACTATCCTGTACTTATGCCATGCTACTTTCAGATTTAAATTGTGCGGACACTGCATCGTTTTAGGACTTGTGACCCGCTTACGTGGTATCGAGTCCCGCTTGGGGATCTGCTGCCACCGCCGCCCCACAAACTTTGGGGTCCGCTCGAGCTAGCTTACTGCTATGGTGTACTCCAAGGTGGCCCCTGAAATATTTCAAATCGTGATTGTTCACGTGAAAGCCTCGCTGGGTTTTGATTTGGTTTTTCCGAGGTTGATCGTGTGTTGCTATTGGTGCACCCCGCCGGTAAAACTTTCTGAAAGCCGTGTCCGCGGATATGGACGACTTGGAGCACAGTATCTCGATCATAGACAAGCATAACTAAAGTTTACTGCTATAAATTTGACTTATAATGACTAGTAATCAGCTTCACTATAATGGAATGGCTAATAATACTGCCCACAATTGCTTGTTTGGAGTGTAGCTTGCGACCATTGTACCTGACTAGTAAGTACTGCAACTACAACGGAATGGCTGATTAAAAGTACCAACAACTGCTGGGTTTTGGGTTTATCTCATGCTATCTATACCTGATTAGTAATTGTTGCAACTATCACGGAATGGTTAACTAAAAGTGCCCATCGCTATTTTATCGATGATCATCTATACCGACTAGTAATTGCAACGATAATCGAATAAATAAAACAACCGTGTGAGTTCCTCGGTTGACTTCCTCGCTTGGTCTCGAGGGGAAACACCAGCTGGGTTTGTTTGGTGTTAGCTTCAGGTTGGATCCGGATAGGTCATTCTTACCCTCTCCGATAACCGCCATTGTTTCGAAGTCTCTATAGGTTGTTTAGTGCATGCCGCCGCTTGATCCACCATACCTATGTAGGCGAGGACCGCCAATTCTAGCCTTGCTGCATCGCCTCGATCGACGCCCTTCTTTTTCCTTTGCCCTTTGCCGCACCCCTTTGTTTAAGCAGGTTTTGAGATCGACGCTAGTGGTTGCCTTCCGCTTGGCCAGGGTTATGGGCATTATTGTTATTCTTCGGGCTCTTAGCCCCATTTGCATCTTGTCCGTAGTCGGACGCCTATCGCTTTCAAGGTGATTTGGATCTTTGTATATTATATTCGTATTCTGACTCTTTGAGTCGTCATATATATATCTGTGGGTCCCATCGAGGACTGTTGTGTAATGTTATTACTTCGTTTTCCACCCGCACGAAAGTGCCTGGTGGGCACCTTTGAATCGTTTCTATGCGGGTTTGGCAAATTTTGTTCAAACTTGCATACGTCCGATTCTGAGGGTGTTACATCACACCGTTGGCAGTTTTACTTATTCAGTTATCGTTGCAGCAATGACTAGTCAGGTTTAGATAATCATCCTGATAAAGTAAGCAGTGGGCACTTTTAGTTAACCATTCCGTTATAGTGGAAACACTTACTAGTCAGATACAATTAGCATGAGATAACCCCAAAACCCAGCAGTTGTTGGTACTTTTACTTAGCCATTCCGTTGTAGTGAAGCTGATTACTAGTCATATCGGATACAAGTCATTTTATAACAGTAAACTATAGTTATAGTTGTCTATGATCAAGCACGCGTCAAGTCGTCCATAACCGTGGACACGGCTTCTAAAAGATTTAACCTGCAGGGTGCACCAAAGTATCCACAGCACTTGACCCTTTTGCCGATCGGTTAACATACACCCATCGGTATCGGTGGGGCCTAAGTCACGACGCCCTGCACCCAAAGCAAGTACATGGGGCCACCACCAAGTCGACACCCGCAACGTCGGCCGGTCTCCGAGACGGACTTAGGTTTGGGTAGACGGGTGAACGACAAAGAAATCCCCAAATGGGGATCGACACCGCTAAACGTGACCCGATCCTAACAAAGGCAAAGCTCCTCGCACAAACGTAATAAAAAGAAAGCATGGCATAGGTACAGATCGTAAATAAAACATCAAACTAGTTTGTGGCCCCAAAGACAATACTTTGAAATCAGGTAATAATCAATGGGGGCCCATATCTCCCCAATGTGGTTAGCGACTCGATCTCGAACAGTGTCAAGAACTCGGGTCCTAGGGGACACAAGTGGGCATTCGAAAACCAACCTTACCTATCACCCACGATGCCTCCGCTTAATTCAATTTTAGTTGTTAAACAAGAATTAAAGTGAAACAATATTTAAAGCCATGATCATCTCCAACATCAACATGCGGCAATTCTCCAACAATTGTGGTACTTGACGACAAAAACACTTGAGCAAGCATCACTACACGCGGGTCCAACTATCTACCAAACAATGTGTAATAGGATGTGTCCAAGGCTATATATGGCTGCAAGGGATATCACGGATCTGAAAAACTAGAGCATCGCAACACAGATAGCAAAGATCAACAGGAGGGAAATAAATACTATAAAAGTAAGATAGGTAGAAAGGGGGAGATGCTCGCCTGAAAACATTGTCGAAGGTTTAACCGAAGATCGGGACGAAGCTCACATCAACTCAACGGCCTTATCCGCGAAGAAGCAAATCACTAGAAGGAACACCGGATGCAATATTTAATACAACAGCAGAAGATCGGCATGATGCATGTATGATGTATGACATGGCAAAAGTTCGATGCAATTAGGTCATATTAAGCGGAACCAGGGTCCCGACAGTTATTTAAATGGTTCATGTTATTTAGACACCCCGCAGTTTAAATGTTGTTTTAGCATGGCAAAAGATAGCACCGGTTCGCTACACAAATTTAAATGAGGCCAATATGAGACTAGATTTGCCCGCATATGGGCCCCATATTTAATTATTAGGTGAATCGGCATAAGGCCCCCAAACCACACAAATATGCATGCAAGTATGACAAGTTGATATGCAACAATTTGATATTTCATTTATAAAAATAGGGCTCGAGAAAAGGGGTCACACATTAGGGTCTCGACGAACTTGGGGTTCCAGGGTTCGGGTCGGTCTAAGGGTTCGGATCCGGTGTCCAGGGTCCGACGGAAACGTTCTCGGATAACTGAGGTAGGTCTTGGCGTTCCGCGAAGAAGGGCTTTGTGGTTCTGACTTCACTTGTCGGTGCCGGACTCAGTTGCGGTAGATCTGGGCCATGTCGAAGTTCTTGCCGGAGGTTCGTCGAGGGTCACCGGTTCGGTACGGTCTTCATGTGGTAGATCTTGTCGAGTTCACTGCAACGGCCTTGTGGTTCCGACGACGACCTTGGCGGTTATCTAGAGGCACCATGTACACCCCTCGAGCCCATCGGCATTGAGCCGGTCTTGTCGTTGAGCATCCTTGTACGAAGGTCTGGGTGTTCCGGTTCCATGGACGATGGAGATCTTGTCGGGTCTGTGAAGGAGGCCTTGACGTTCCATGTCGGAGTTCTTGTTGTCCATCAGTATTTTTCAGTGGCGAGGTTCTTGTACACTTGTTGGATCTATTCTTCGGGAGTCGTGACCACCACAACATCATTCATCGCCTCCAAACATCATCTCCACTCCACCCCACACTACTCAACCACAGATCGATCCTGGAGCTGTTACTGGAACTGAGGGAGCAGGCCGGGGTTGCGGCTAACGGGGCACGCGTGGTACTGGAGAAGGGCGGTCCTGGCGGCGTCCAGCGACGGAGGGGCGGTTGCGGGGCCGACGCGGACGGGCGCCTGGCGGCGAAGGCGGCGGAGGCCGGAGGACGCGCCGAGAGGCCGCGCCGGCAGAGCTTGCAGAGACGGCAGCGGACGGCTCGCCGGGACGCTATGAGGGCGAAGCTGGCTGCGCCAGGAGGCGCGAGTCTGGGGAGGAGGCGGCTAGGCGCGCCTGGTGGAGGAGAGGCCGCGGCCGGCTGGGAGCGGCATGGCGGCGACCTGGGCGGGCGAAAGTGAGACTCAAGGGCGGAGGAACCGAGGCGGGCGGCTGTGAGGCGGAGAGGGTGGAGAGGGTCCGCGATGGGGGCGGGTCGGGCGAGGTGAGCGGCGAGAGGCGGAGCGAGGTGGAGGAGCGGGAAGCAAGCGCGGAGCGAGGTTGCAGGAAGGCACGGCGCGCTGTGGCCGGAGGGAGCGGTGGTCGGCGGCGCCGGGAGGTCATGGCGATGAGGCGGGCGCCTGGGGAGGAGAGGCGGTCAGGAAGCGGCGGCGGGTTGGGGTGGAGAAGGGAGGGGGCCAGCGAGGTGGGGGAGAGGGGAGCCTGGCGCGGCGGCGGGAGGAGGGCCGCGTCGGGTGGTCGGGGAAGAACCAGGGAGAGGGAGAGGAGCGTGGGCAGAGCGGGGGCGGCGCGGCGTGAGGAAGAAGAGAGGACGGGCGGCCGCCAGGTGAGGGGCTCGCTAGGTGGGACCAGGGCAGGTGGCCGGTTGGCTCGGGTGAGTGGCGTGTGGGGTGTGTGTGGGTTGAGAGGAGTGGGGCTGTGAGGGGAGAGAGAGAGAGGGAGAGAGAGAGGGAGGCTGATGTTGCGGGGTCTGGTTGGTTGGAGGTATAGGGCCAGGTGAGGTGGCGAGAGATGATAGGCTGGGGTGAGGTGGAGGGGAGGGCTGGGTAGGTTAGTTGGTAGCTGTAGGATTAATGGGGTGGGCCGTTTGTATTTTTCTGGGGTGGTCGTTCGGGTCATACGGCCCGTTCGACTGCCCCACTAAAATAATTTAATATTTTTATTTAATTTTGAATGCGCCGTTTGCAAGCTGATATCGGACAAACAAAATATCCCGCACACCTGGTTTTATGCTTGAATTAAGACGGGGCGTTTAGAAAACAAAACTGGGTTTTTCTGCAAATAGTTTCATACAAGCAAATGCAAGATGATGACGATGCTCAAATGCAATGTGGCATGATGACATGAGCATGCGGTCATGATGCTGCAATGCACAAAAACAACGCGATTTTCTAGTAGTGGTTTTGCGGGATGCCACACTGGGGCTATGGGCAGACGCACAAGGGACTGGAGAGCAAGCTTGCGTGCTCGGGGAGTGGAGAGGCGGCTGCGGTTCGCCGGAATTTGGCCGGGAACGCTGTCGGAGACGGGGGTGGTCAAGCTCGAAATTCACCCAGCCTGGGGGCTGAGAGGGAGAGGCAAGCGAGGGGAAAGAGAGAGAGGAGGCATGGGCGTTTATCTACGCATGATCACTGGAGGAATTAAGGCCGCCATCAACACGAATTTGATCACCGCAATCAAAGCTGCAACGGCGAGGGAGACGTGGTCGCGAGGTTGATGATGCTTTGCTGGCGGTGGGGTCCGTCTGTCTGTGAGGGAGAGAGAGTGGGAGGGGCCCTGCTCGTCTGACTCGCGGTTCTATTCTCGTAGAAAACGTTTCACCGCGGGGGGGTTAGTTGGCTGGGCCTTGCTGGACTCAATGGGTCAGCTTGTTTCTTTTTTATGTCAAGCTTTTTCCTTTTTCTATTTGAATTTCTGTTTTGATTTTCAAACAAATAATTCAAACACCAATTCAAATCAAACCACCACCAAACTTTGTATTTATTTTAATTCTATTTAACAACACAATTCAAAGTCAATAATAAAATAATACTTTTATTCTTTTAGGATCTATTTAATAATTAAATAAAATAGACCTTAGTCATTAATCCCTTTAGGATTTTATTTGATCAAAATAGGTTTTGATGTTTCCAATTGGAATCAAAAAGTTTCTTCTCACCCTAAAAATCAACAATTGTTTATTTTGTTTATTAATTTTTCACATTTCAAAATTTGGAAAATTTTGGGATGTGACAGGCTACCACCCTTAAAATAAATCTCGTCCCGATATTTGGGAAGGCTAGGGTTACAAGTTGGCTTCAAATCAACTAGGGTACTACCACCCTTAAAAGATTTTCAACTAGATTACATCATGAGTATCTCTTGGTTGTTGTTACCATCCCCCACCCTTGATGCTGGAGTCTATTGGAGTAGTCATCTGTTTGGGTTGGATTGGGATTAGAATTGGCAAAATATTTCTAGGGAAGAAGTCTACTCACACACAACAATTCACACAAGCAATCACAATCAACATTCCACTCAAACAACAAGATTCTAGCATATTTTTAGGCAACAAAATATTTTTGCTAGACCACATAAGTTGGTGGGTTTGATCTAAACTAAATATGGTGGTCCAACTATATGGTTCACTTGAGATTATTCTATCCTTCTTTGTTGTTTCTTCTTGAATGAGATCATGGTTTCCTTGGGTAAAATTCTTGTGTCTTGGCTACAAACTCCAAAGACGATGATGATTCTTCTAAGTTGTGTTTCCTTAGTCTTCAAGTCTTGAGTAATATTTCTTGTCTCACTTGTAGTCCTTAGTGATATCCAAGTTGAAGTCCTTGGTCCAAATAAAGTTGAAGTCTTTGATGATGTTGAAGTTGAAGTCATTTGAGTTGGTGAAGTCCTTTGCTCATGGTTGAGGCTTTGTCCATCAAGTTTGAAAATGAAGAGATGTAGAATCAAAACCAAAATGGTTGAGGAAAGAGTTTATAAGATTGTTTGTAAATAAGTTTTGGAACAAATACAACTCCTATTTTTTCTAAGGGGTTTTGTCCAATCCTAGGGTTACAATCCTACAGGCAACACAGTGCTCTGATACCATCTGTAAGGTTCCCAACCTTTAATAAGGTAGAGATCCCTGTGTTTACAATGCTAGTCCCTGGATCAATAGCTAGCATCCATAGTTAAGATGTAATATCAAGAAACAAAGGTCATAATACAACTTTATAACCAGGAATAAAATAATTCATTACATCTTACATAGCTCATTTGGCTATCACATTACATTGCAGCATAATATAAAAATAGCATGGGGTCCTTCATCTTCAAAGTGCCACAGGCAGTCATGTTGGTTGTAGACTTGTAATCCTAATCAATAAACTTCACTAACATCAAACAAACCTGCAACATAATAACTTGCAGCCACAAGGGTCAATACATTTGAATTGTATTGGCAAGTTTCACTACTATGTAGAAATATGTGGATCCTATCATTACATGCATATTTGGCTTAGTAGGGTTTAGGCTCATTTGCAGAAAGCAATATAGTTTTATCCTATCTTTTCAAAATAGTTCTGATCTTTTGTCAAATCTTTCTGAACTTCTTGGAAAAATCCAAGTGCTTCAAATCCCTTGTTGTCACCATCAAGTTTTACTTTGAGAAATTGGAATGTCGAGATCTTCCATAGCTTCAGCCTTAGTTGCTCGTGAGTTGTCCATAACCGGGACACGGCTAAGTACTTAGAATTTTGATCTTCTAGAAGTTGTACACTTTACCCACATGACACAATCTCATCTTGATGCCACCAGTGGCCGCTGGGTAAGTACTCACCAAGATGGAGTACTGGCAGATTGAGAATGTGACAAAGTCTTTCCATAGAAGTCCTCCCAATACACAATGCTAGCTTGTCATCCAGGCACCAATGTAGGGTTACAAGTTCCCTTCACAATTCTAGTTAACCTGAAGATGCCAATGCATGGGTCTTCCACTATGTAGTTGACTAAGCCAGAGCCCATTTAGCATGTGGCTGTACACGGAAGCCACTGTACGAGAAACATGTTCAATCTCTAAGTCCCTGGGTGGTTTTCTTCTAGTGCACATACAAAAAGAGATGGCCATATAAACATGGTTCCTTTTGTTGCCACCTTGTCCAAAACTTGAGTATCCTTGTCCACCCAGGTGGTTCATTGAGTACTTGTTTTATTATATAAAACATATATCTTTTCAACTCTTCATATAATCATATCATGTATCCCATCCCAAATATATAGCTGGGCTAAGCATACTACAACTACAATGTTTCCACTAAGGTAGATAAAAGGTATCCTATTAGGATTTAGCATAGCATAAAATATAGTAAACCATTCCATGCATGTTACAAAATCCACTAAGTGTAATGAAAATAGCAGGACTTGGATGATAGTGTCACTTTCCTTTTTAGTAGAGAATGTTGGTTCACTTCTTGATCTTGCAAATATCACACTCTTCTAATTCCACTACAATACAATCAAGCAAACACAAATTCAACTAGCATTCCAACCAATTTATCACACATAAAATAATAGAAAAAAGGTCATGCATGCAAGCATGCAAAAGATAGTTTTATTTGCAAAAGTAGTTCCTACTAGGCTCTAAACATTATAAAGTTCAAAGTGGTCATTTACTAAAGTGGTAAAACCATTTGTAAAAGGTTTCATCTATAAACCATTTTTAAATCAAATCATTATTTTATGTGGTTTAAAATGCTTTTAGCAAAGCAATATTCTTCAAAGAGTTCACCAAATATATTTTAATTCTCAAAACTTGGTGTTTAGGGTCAGAAGGTTTGAATCAAATCATTTGTCAAAGGTTTTACTCAAAAATCATTTCTAAATCATAATCAATATTTTTATTTGACTAGAAATGGGTTAATTCAAATATTTATTTCTTATCTTCACAAAATACATTTTTAAATCCATAAGTTGGTTCCTAGGGTCAGTAGGTTCACAACAAACCATTTTGCAAAGATTTCACATTAAAATTATATCTAGAACAATTTTTATATTCAAAATAAGACTACACAACTTTCTGCAAATTCAACCAATTTTCTAGAAGCAAATCCTTAAACAAAGTGCATGGTTGCAAAGTACTTGTTCTGCTGATTCCATTGATATAAAATTTGCAAAATTTGGACGTGTAGAATTAAAGTTATGAATTTTACAAGTTTGCAATTCAAACAGATTCTAATTTCTGTTTTAAACAAAACCTTGCCCACGTGGCGTAATTCTATTGGCCGGTACCGCTTCGTGCGGATCAGCCTCTGTGGATCGTTGGATCTAATTTAAAACGTATGGCTCAGATGGGCGCGTACCCCTTCAGCTAGATCTATTCCTAGCTAGACGATTCGCATCGCACGGCTCACAACAGCTCGACTAGTAACTGGCGGCGCTGGCGGCGACGACTGGCGGCACACGCTCGGGCTACGACGGATCTGGTGATTCAGGAAGCAAGGGGGGTAACGGAGATGCTCACCATGCTCGCAGGGTCCTGGTGAAGCTCGAGGCGTTGTTGGTTTGGCGAGGGCTGGCTGTGGACGGTAATCGCCGCGGAGTCGGTGGCGGCCAAAGTGTTCGTTTCGTCATCGTGACGGACCTACAGATCGTGCCGAGGTAAAACATAGACATGGTCAGATGCGTACTGTCCTGAGGATCTTAGGAGCATCAATAGGAAGGCTCGGGGCGGTCGGTGTTTACCAGGAGAGTTCGCCGGAGAAACGGCCGAAGACGGTGGCGCTCTGATGTTGACGAAGCCGAGCTTCTAAAGCGCGCGGGAGAGAGTTGGGGCTATGGGCAGACACACAAGGGACTGGAGAGCAAGCTTGCATGCTCGGGGAGTGGAGAGGCGGCTGCGGTTCGCCGGAATTGGCCGGGAACGCTGTCGGAGACGGAGGTGGTCAAGCTCGAAATTCACCCAGCCTGGGGGCAGAGAGGGAGAGGAAAGCGAGGGGAAAGAGAGAGGAGGCGTGGGCGTTTATCTACGCGTGATCACTGGAGGAATTAAGGCCACCATCAACACGAATTTGATCGCCACAATCAAAGCTGCAACAGCGAGGGAGACGTGGTCGCGAGGTTGATGATGCTTTGCTGGCAGTGGGGTCCGTCTGTCTGTGAGGGAGAGAGAGTGGGAGTGGGGCCTGCCTGTCTGTGACTCCGCGGGTTCTATTCTGGGTAGAAAACGTTTCACTGCGGGGAGGGGTTAGTTGGGCTGGCCTTTGGGCGTTAGTCATTGGGCTGCAGTTTGTTTCCTTTTTTATACTGAAGCTTTTTCCTTTTTCTATTTGAATTTCTGTTTTGATTTTCAAACAAATAATTCAAACACCAATTCAAATCAAACCACCACCAAACTTTGTATTTATTTTAATTCTGCTTAACAACACAATCCAAAGTCAATAATAAAATAATACTTTTATTTTCTTAGGATCTATTTAATAATTAAATAAAATAGACCTTAGTCATTAATCCCTTTAGGATTTTATTTGATCAAAATAGGTTTTGATGTTTCCAATTGGAATCAAAAAGTTTCTTCTCACCCTAAAAATCAACAATTGTTTATTTTGTTTATTAATTTTTCACATTTCAAAATTTGGAAAATTTTGGGATGTGACAAGAAGACATAGGATTGCCGCAATGTTATAGGCACCAAGTGGATATTCAAGAACAAGCAAGATGAGCATGGAATTATAGTAAGGAACAAGGCAAGATTGGTTGCACAAGGGTTCTCTCAAATTGAAGGCATTAATTATGGAGGGACATATGCACCCGTGGCTCTCCTTGAGTCCATCCGTATCCTTCTTGCTTATACGGCACATCATAACTTGAAGTTGCAACAAATGTATGTAGAAAGTGCCTTTCTTAATGGTCCATTAAATGAGTTGGTATATGTAAATCAACCCCCGGGATTTGAGGATCCCAACTTCCCAAACCATGTCTACAAACTTGATAAGGCGCTTTATGGGCTCAAGCAAGCCCCACGCAAGTATGAGCACCTTAGAGAGTTGTTGTTTGACCATGAATTTGAGGTTAGGAAAATCGATCCCACTCTTTTTACTAAGAAGGTCAATGGGGAGATTTTTGTATTCCAAATATATGTTGATGATATTATCTTTGGCTCATCTAACAAATATTTTAATGATGAATTCTCAAAGCTTATGACTAGAAGGTTCCAGATGTCTATGATGGGGGAGTTGAGAGTATTTCTTGGCTTTGAGATCAAGAATGTAAGAGGAGGGACATTCTTCAACCAGGCAAAGTATACTCAAGATATGCTCAAGATATTCAATATGCAAGATTTAAATGGAGCTCCTACTCCCATGGCTACAAAGACTCATCTAGAACAAAATCCAAATGGTAAAGATGTGGATCAAAAGGTATACCGGTCCATTATTGGTTCTTTGATTTACCTTTGTGCATTTATACCCGATATTGTGTTGAGTGTAGGTGTGTGTGCAAGATATCAAGCGGCTCCTAAAGAAAGCCATTTGATGGCGGTGAAGATAATCTTTCGATATTTGGTTCATACCCCACTTTATGGTCTTTGGTATCCTCGAGGGTCAACATTTGCCCTTTGTGGATACACGGACTCGGATTGGGCTGGTGATAAGGATGATAGGAAATCATCATTCAGGGCTTGCCAATTCCTTGGTAGGTCCTTGGTATATTGGTCTTCTAAGAAGCAAAATTGTATCTCTCTCCACCGCCGAAGCCGAGTATGTGGCTGCTGCTAGTGCTTGCACTCAATTGCTATGGATGAGGCAAACTTTAAAGGAATACGGTGTCCACTGTGACAAAGTGCCTCTTCTATGTTATAATGAAAGTGCCATCAAGATTTCCTACAACCCGGTGTATCACACAAGGACAAAGCATATTGAGATCCGCCATCACTTCATTAGGGATCATGTTGCTCGAGGTGATATTGAGTTATCATATGTGCCAACCAAAGACCAACTTGCCAACATCTTCACGAAGCCACTTGATGAAGCAAGGTTTTTCTATTTGAGGAATGAACTAAATATCATAGATTCTAGGAGCTTGACTTGATCACCTTGCATTCTCACCTATGTCTTGACTATTATTTGGTTTATGTGTAGGCATGGATATAGGGGGAGTGCAGTCCTAATTGATTGGACTATCCCTCCCCCCATTATTCCCAAAGCAATCAAAATCATTCCTCTTAATATCATTTTGTGATATGTGAGCTTAAATGATGAGTTTCGGTAATGGACCCAAGATATATCTTCGTGGTGCCAAGACGAGTATACTCAAATATGGTGGCCTAGGCCACCGCCCTCTCACATTCGAGAGGTTGGTGCTTACTCATGTTTGTCAATTGTTAATCCGTATCTGTTTGGATCTTTCTTGAACATCTTCGTGAATTCCTATGGCTCTTATTGGTTTTTCACAGTACTTACTCTGAATCCCAGGCCTACCCTCATCTACAAACATGCTCTTCTTGCCACACATTTGTCCAAAAACTTGAATCTGGGGTTTCTGGTCGAAGGGGGCCGGAGTGTCCGCTCTCTACCAACCAGAGTATCCGGCCTAGCCGGACTCTCCGGTTGATACAGACCGGACTATCCGGCGAATATCTCCCGGACTGTCCGGTCCCTGCGGTTTCATTCTGATTACAGAGGTCGTGGAGAAGTGGACGGTTCAGTCCTCCTTCTTCTCCCCAACTCTCTCCTCTTCTCAGACCACTGCCTCCTATCAGGATCTCCACCGGGAGGGCTTCTCCACCCGGATCTTGCCATTGCCGCCAGCCATTTGCCTCCCCTTGTCGCTGGGATCCTTTCCCCACCAGTGAAGGACCTTATGGATGCTGGTATGATGCCCTTTTCCCTTTATCTCTAGGTTTGGCATAGATGGTTTTTCTTGGGCAATGTTCTACCTAGCTTCATGGATACATCACTCCTGCGTGCAAAATACTTCCTGGTAGTATTCTTAGCAATCCCGATCTGTCCCGATTGAACTCACACGAGCGGCCCGAAAAATTCGCCTAGAGTCCACCGGAATGTCGACGATAATGGGCGGACACTTCGCCCCGGAATGTCCGACAGTACACGCCCGGATCGTCTGACTGCGGATTGTCCGGCTCAGATTTTCTGGATTGTCCGGTGGTTTCAATCTGTACTGATCCAGATTTCTCTGACTACTATTTTGTTTATCTCCTGGACATTTGTGCTTATCCCATATGCTATCCCTCTATTCTGGTTCCACAGGTGGTTCTCGTCCTCGCCATCCTCGGGCTGCCAAGAATCCAGCAAGATGCAGGTTTCGGTATGATGAGGAGCGTGACATTCACATTGATCCATCTGTGGTCAGGCAGGCTGCTCGTGACTGTGCTGCAGCAAAGCAAGAGAACATGAAGCAGCTAAAAAGAGATGAAGCCAAGCGGATGAAGTTTGAGTCCTTGACTACTCTAGCAAACTTGGGTACCGAGGACTATGTGGAGATGAGGCTCCAACAATTCTATTCTCTGCCTAGCACCTCAACTGATGAGAGCTTCTGGAGGACTGAGCAAGCCCTCCTATTTTCTGAGTTCTACGGTACCTTCCAGACTCCTACTTGTCCCATGCAGTGGTTGTACCTTGAGAAGCTTCATGCTCACAAGTACTTTCAGGATGCTCTTTGGGTGACTAAGAAGATGGGGCTGCACACCATCTTTCAGGGAAAATAAGACTACATTGTTGAGTTGGTCCAGTAGTTCTATGCCATGGTGGTCTTTGGGGAGACTACTGACATTCCTCTTGAGTGGATGTCTGGTACTACTAGGGTTCGCTCCAACATGGTTCAGTTTGCTCACATTCTTGGATTACCTTTCAATCCCAATGGACCCAGTGGTATCCGGATGCATGTACATCGTCAGTCATATGATAAGAATCAGCTGGCCCCTATTTATTCTCAGAATGGTGTGGTTGGGAAAACTACAAATATCAAGCTCATTTACAACATCTTTCTTCGCATATTCCGCCACACTCTCACCCCCAAGGCTGTCAACAAAGATGCAATGAGAGGTGTGTGGATCAACCTGATGGTTCATGCTCACACTGTGTACATTCATGCTCCAGCTCATCCAGGTGGTGCTATTGATGTTATGGATTTCATCTATCAGGATTTTTACAAGTGCATCACTGAAAGAAGTGTCCTCTATTTGCCCCATATGTGATGAAGCTCATTGCTGCCCTCACTCCGGTCACTCCCTTGCTCTATCAGGATCTTGTTCCCCACACAACTGCCAAATTATAGAGGAAGGGGGCCCCTACCACCAAGGCTCCTCGTGGCTACCCTCCAGCTCAGGACGTGTTTGGGGATGATGAGATTGAGGCTGATGACTCTGACAGTGAAGGTTCTTAGGAGATACAGGCTCCACCGTCTCGTGGCCCTAGGATGAAGCATGCTAGCAATGCATATCGCTTCAAAACCTCTCAGGAGGAAGTGCATCAGAAGGTAAAGAAGGCCTCATGGTGGAAGAAGATCCTCCTTTGTCAGAATATTGACATTCGCCATGGACAGTATGATGCCTACAAGGCTAACAGGAATGTCATGAAGAAACTCAAGCGGATCAACCAGCCCATGGATGTTGATCCTTCTCAGCAGCAGGCATCAGATGGCACTCTCTCCTATGGTCAGTGGAGTTAGGGTCGTGTGGACTGGTCCATGTTTGAGGATGTGTCCTCTTCTTCTCGCCCTCACGGCCAGCGCTCGACTCAGGATGACGATGATGATGAGGATAGTGACGAGGATGATGAGGATGAGGATGCCGATGAGGACTATAGTGGCTAGTGTCTTGGGGCGCGTTAGTAGTGCTCTTTTCCCTTTTTGGTGTCTCAATTCCAAAGGGGGATAAGTTGCCCCATATTAGGTTGCTATCAGGATTTGCATGGGTCCATGGGGCTTCACGTTCCCTCGATTTTCCTCTTTGAAGCTCTATGTCTTTTATCCTAGCTGTTTGAACTTGGTTTGAGAACTTTATGTGTGATGTGTTATGATTTGTGTACCCGGTTATGTCTAAGACTTTGCTTTATCTAGCTTATCTACCTAATATTTATCATATCTTGTCATAACTTGCTTAACAATCTAGCAAGGAAATGATCCTAGGATGTGTGATCTTGCATTCAAAAGCAAATCCAAAATTGGTCACACATCTAGGGGGAGCCTTACTATGTTGTAACATTGTTTTCTAGTAAACTTGTTATCTATCCCATATGCAAATCCTTGAGTTCTCATCAAACACCAAAAAGGGGGAGATTGAAAGGGCATTTTATGACTTTCACATTATTTTGATGTTTGTTGACAACACTTGGATTAGTTTAATACTTTGCTAGATGTTTCAGGAATTATCAGATTTATTGTGGCCAACATATGTACATTTGGTGGGATGACTTAACAGGAACAAAAAAAAGGCAAAAAGATCTGTATCTGGATGGACTATATGGCTGGAGTGCGCCGGACTGTCCGGCCCATCTGGAGTTTCCGCCCCAAAGAGGCCGGAGTGTCCGGCCGTGGAATTTCGCCAGTTTTCCTCACTAGGTATGGACGTTCTGTGTGGCACTTCGGACACTACCCGGACATTGGCCGGAAACTTGGCCAGGCCAGAGTGTCCAGCTGGTGTGGAGCGGAATGTCCGGTCAGGCCGGACTATCCGTTTCACATAGGCCTAACTGTCCGGCTTAAGTGGCTCCAACGGCTCTAAATTCTGGGGACCTATAAAAGGACCCCTTCTTCTACCTTGGAACCTGCTCGTCCAGTTCAAGAACATCATCACATTTTGAGCCACCAAATCCACAAGATCTCTTCATTGATCCATCCAAAGTCGTTGATCTTTGGAGAATCGAAGGAGGAGGCCTTGATCTACAACTTCACCAAAAGAGATCTTCATTTCCCCCTCATTCACTTGAGGGCCCCTTGCTCTAGTGTTTCTTTGGAAACCTTAGCTTTGATTTGGTTCTTACAAGCTTATCTTTGATTGTTTGACAGCTTGCTTGTATTTGGGAGCCTCCAATTAGGTTGTGAATGTGTGCCCCAAACTCATTGTAAAGGTGCCGGCTTCCACCTCGAAGGTTGCCGATATAGTGGAAGGTAATCGATCCCCTTGGGGTGAGGTTCATCGGAGAACAAGGGAGGCCTCTCGTGGCGTTGGTGGTTTGAAACCACCCCCTCTCCAAACATAGACGTACTTCCCCTCAAAAGGAAGGAACTACGGAAAACAAATCGTTGTTTCTCCGCGTCCACCACTTTGGTTACTTCTATCCTTTACTGCACTTTACTTACTTATTCTTGCTTAGTGTTGTGCTAGTTGTTGCTTGTTTGTCATATAGGTAAATTCACCTTAGTTGCATAATCTAGAGAATTTACCTTTCTTGTCAAACCCTAAATTGAAAAAGAAGAAAATTGAAGTAGCACCTATTCACCCCCCCTCTAGGTGCCCATACGATCCTTTCAACGGGGTTTTCACAAGTTTGACCAGACATTCAAATGTTTATAACTAATTCAAAAACAATCAAAAAACATACAAAACCTTCGCATGGTGTCATGTTATGTCACATAGCGGTGAGGAAAAATATCAAACTTGGTATATTGATCATATTTCAAAAAACCTTTCACAAAATGACATATCTCCTCCGAGGTTTTCTGGCTTTCGGGTCAAATGACCAATGATATGGCTAGAATCAAGGCATATTTTGTGATAATGTGCCCATATTGTGCATGCATGTGTATAATGGGATGACTAACAATGTTGTAGAAGAAAGTTTTCCTTTTCGACGCACAAAAAATCCATTTTCCATTTTCTTATTGCTAAAGGGGGGATTTGTGAAGCAACCACCAAATTGAAGTTTCAAAATGGTAACATCCTATTTTTCAAAAATACTAGAACACCTTTCATGTACAATGTCCCAACTTGAGTATCTCAAACCTTTTATTCCATCCCTAGTGAAAAAGACAAATCCCGCGGAATCGGTTGGAAGTGGGTAAGATATGAACTACAGGTACATGATTTCATGCTGATGATTTTTTGTAAAAATTATTTTTAGGTTCACAACATGCTATTTCATCAGAGATCCAATGCTAGTTTAGTGAGCCTCAGCCCCTAGCTAAGAATATTTATGAAAATCCTTCACAAAGTTTGACCACACATTCAAATGTGCGTAACTAATTCAAAAAAAATCAAAAAAATAAAAAACCTTCGCATGGTGTCATCTTATGTGACATAGTTGTGAGGAAAAATATCAAACTTGTTTTTAGAAATGGTAAAAAAAACTTGGTTAGAAATGTGGTGGTTTACCCTAGCTTTGGAGCCCATTTCTACCATATTTTGGGTGAGGGTGAGTTGTACTTCACAAAAGGGATCAGGGTGAGGATGAGTTGTACTCTACATATGAGAAAAACGTTGGAAGCTCATATAAACATAGAAAAGTACACATAGATACATTGGTTGAAATTCAAATTTACCATCATATTTGAATTTTGGCCAAATTATTACAACAACAAGTGCCAAATTATTACAATAACAAATGTTTACAACAACCAAGTGCCAAATTATTAAAACAACAAGTGCCAAATTATTACAATAACAAATATTTACAACAACAACAAGTGCCAAATTCAAAGTCTATTTCTTTTGGCTCTTCTTACCCCTAAATTTCTTCTCCTTCACAAGTTTCACACCACACAACAAGTTTATGCTATTATTTTTCTTACCATAACCATCTAGCCTCCCCATAGCACGTCCAAGAGTCTCCTTCACCTCCTGCACCTCCTCAACAACACAATCTGGTTCAGAATGTGCAATAGCCTGCAACTTAAGAGCTGGCACCAGAGCCTCATCAACATGCTCATTTTGCACCACAGCCTCATCAACATGCTCATTTTGCACCAGAGCCTCAACAACATGCTCATTTTGCACCAGAGCTTCCAAATCAGAATCGGTGTGCCCTAAAGCCTCAACAGCATTAACATGTTCACTTTGCACCTCAACAGTTTGCACATCATCCTCCAAAACAAGTTCAGATTGCACCTCAGCAGCACCAAACATGATCTGGTTAGTTCTCTTCTTTCTTTGGCCATTTATTCTTGCCCTTTTCACTGGCGAGCATTCTTCAACAACAAGAGATGGGACTTTTTCTCCACGCTTCCTCCTGAAAATAAGCAAGTTAGTTGGGGGAGAAAAATCATCAACAAGAAATACATAGATTTTGGATGAACATACTTTGGCTTTTCAGCAGTGTATCTGCACTTGGTAGAGCCAACTGATACGTCGGAAACGTATCTATAATTTTTGATGCTCCATGCTTGTTTAGTATCTACTTTTCTTTGCTTTGTATACACTTTGAGGTGCTTTTTACATGTTTTCTGGTAGTAACCTATTAACAAGTTGCCACAGTGCCAGTTGCCTGTTTTCTGCTGTTTTTGGTTCCAGAAAAGTTAGTAAAGAAATATTCTCGGAATTGGACGAGAAACACATCAAAGTTAATTACTTTCCGTGGGGAACAAGAAGTCTAGAGGGGAGACGGAGAAGCGGGCCAGGGCGCCCACACCCCCCTAGGCGCGGGTGGGCCCTGCCCCGTTCCTAGGTAGGGTGTGGGGCCCCTGGCCGCCTCCTCGGCCTCCCCCTTCGCCTATAAGAAGCCCCCGATGCAGAAACTCTAAGTACCCGATCAAATCTCCATGAAACATTCTATAGCCGCCGCCACAGTCGTATCTAGATCGGGGGGATCTGAAGTTCTTTCCGACACCCTGCTGGAGGGGAGATCATCCCAAAGGCCTTCTCTCCGGTATGATACATGAGTAGTTCCACCTTGGACTATGGGTCCATGTAGTAGCTAGATGGTTGTATCTCCTCCTTTGTGCTTTCATGTATAGATCTTGTGAGCTCCGTTCATTATCAAGATCTAATCTATTTGTAATCATGCATGTTGTGTTTGCGGGGATCCGATGGATATTGAGATTATTATGTTGGTTTGATTAATGGTTTTGTCTTTATGATTCTATCATGTCTGTGTTGTCTGTGATCTTGCATGCTCTCCGTTGTTAGTAGATATCTTGGCCAAGTAGTCGCTAGTGACTCCAAGGGGGGGTATTTATGCTCGATAGTGGGTTCATGCCTCTAGTTTCCAAGGGAAGTGACAATAATCTCTTCGGTTGTAGATGTGTTGTTGATACTAGGGAGAAAACAATGGTCTCTTGTTCATGGAACATGTGGACTGTTTACCTTACACACTTTGCTTAAAGCAGTTGTCTGTTGCTTGCAACTTAATACTGGAGGGGGTTCGGATGATAACCTGAAGGTGGACTTCTAGTCATAGATGCAGTTGGATGGCGGTCTATGTATCTTGTTGTATTGCCCAATCGAATCTCATAAGATCTTTTTGACTAGTAATTGCATTGTTATGCCTTGCTCAGTTCCTGTCAATTGCCCTGCTATAATTTGTTTACCCTTCATGCCATGTTGTTTATCTAAGGAGAGCACCTCTAGTGAACTATGGACCCCGGTCCAATCTTTACCATTGATACATCTTCCACTGTTACTTGTTTACTTGATGCAAACCACTATTACCTTCCACACCATATGTTTAATCCTTTGTTACAGCAAACCCGTGAGCTTGACAACCTCATTGATTCGTTGGGGCAAAGTCTTGAGTTTGTGTTGTGCAGGTCTCCATGTTGCTTGCAAAACATGTGTGACATTTCCTTCCTCCTTCTAGTTTGATAACCTCGGTCTCTACTGAGGGAATACTTACTGCTGTCCTCATCACACCTTGATCTTGGGGTTTCCAACGAAGTGCTCCACGTCAAGCACCATCAACAAGTTTTTTGGCGCCATTGTCGGGGAGGCTAAGGACGTCTTCACTAGGGGAGTCCTTCACTTACTTTCACTTTACTTTGTTTTTAGTTTTCTTTGTTTATTTTGCTTGGTTTTGTTTGCCTCTTTCCAAAAAACCCAAAAAAATTAGTCTAGTTTGGTTTGCTTTCTCTATTCAAAAACACAAAAAAATTAGTTCCTGCTCTAGCTGCTGCTGCTGTTTTTGGCTTGCCCACCTTTGCCAAAATGAACTCTGCCGAGAACACCAAGTTGCGTGACTTTACTAACACCAACAGCAATGATTTCCTTAGCACACCTATTGCTCCACCTGCTCCCGATGCTACCTTTTATGAAATTAAGCCTGCTTTGTTGAATCTTGTGATGAGAGAGCAATTTTCTGGTGCTAGTTCTGATGATCCTGCTTCCCATCTCAATAGCTTTGTTAAACTTTGTGAGATGCAAAAGTATAAGGATGTAGATGGAGATATTATTAATCTCAAGCTTTTTCCTTTATATTTGAGAGGAAAAGCTAAAGAATGGTTGCTATCCTTGCCTAAAAATAGTATTGATTCTTGGACTAAGTGTAAAGATGCTTTTATTGGAAAGTACTATCCTCCTGCTAAGATAATATCTATGAGAAGTGACATTATGAAATTTAAACATCTTGATAGTGAACATGTTGCTCCAGCTTGGGAAAGAATGAAATATTTGGTTAAGAATTGCCACACTCACAGACTCACTGCTTGGATGATTATCCAGAATTTTTATGCAGGTTTTAACTTCTCCTCAAGAAACCTGTTGGATTCCGCTGCTGGAGGTACCTTTATGGGCCTCACCTTGGGTGCTGCAACAAGGCTCCTTGATAATATGATGGTTAACTACTCTGAATGGCATGTTGAGAGAGCTCCACATGGTAAGAAGGTAAATTCTATTGAGGAAACTTCCTCTTTGAGTGAAAAGATTGATGTTATTATGGCTCTTCTTGTTAATGGGAAAGCTCCTCTAGATCCTAATAGTGTTCCCTTAGACTCTTTGTTTGCTCAAGAAGAGCAATTTGATGTGAACTTCATTAGAAACAACAATTTCAACAACAATGCTTATAGGAGTAATTTTGGTGGTAACAATTATAGACCTTATCCTCCTAGTGGAAATGCTTATTAGGGTAGATCTGGAATGCCTAGTGAAGAGAGGATTCTATAAGTTGAGAGATCCACTAAAAACTCTATGCAAATGCAATATGACCAAAACAAGATTTTCACTAAAACTATGGAGGAACAATCTCTTATCTTAAAAAACATTAGTCATCAACTTGAGAATCTGAATAGATAAATTCCTAGTTTACAGTCAAAAATTTTGAGTGCTGAGAAAAATATATCCTCTTTGTCTGAAGCTCAAACTTCCTTCGTTAATAAAATGGCCGCCAAACCTAAAAACATGGAAAATACCTTTGCTACTGCTCATGCCATACAAGTTACCATTGATGAAAATTTTAGGCTGTTAACTCAACTTCATGCTAAGTGGGAAAGGGAAGCTTAAATTGATAGAAACAATAGTGTGTGCACCATCACCACTAAACCACAAGTAGTCCCTATTCCTACTCCTACAATGCCTACTATTAGTGATGCTAAGTTTGATTTTGATATTGATGGTTGCAATATTTCTGAAGTGATTATGTTCATACAAAACCTTGCTCGAAGTCCTGATGCTAGTGATATGCATGTTGCCTTCACCAAACACATTACAGATGCTCTTGTTAAGATTAATGAAGAAAAGCTAAAACACAAAGCTTCTATTCCTAGGAAAGTAGAAGATAGTTGGGAACCCATTATTAATATGCAAGTGAATGACTTTGATCTCAAAGCTTCATGTGATCTTGGTTCTAGTGTCTCTATTATTCCTAGGAAGATTTATGAAATGCTGGATTTTCCACCTTTGGAAGATTGTTATTTGGATGTCCCACTCAATGATAATGCTAAGAAGAAACTCATGGGGAGTATTAATGATGTTCTCATTATGGTTAATAATGCTTATGTCCCTGTTGATTTATATGTTTTGGATCTTGAATACAATGCTTGTTATCCTATTACTTTGGGAAGACCTTTTGTTAGAACAGTTGGTGCCATCATTGATATGAAATAAGGAACCATTAAATATAATTTTCCATTCAAGAAAGGTATTGAACACTTCCCTATGAGGAGAGATAAGTTGCTTTTTGCTCCTCCTTTGAAAGCAAGATTTGATGTTAATGCTTCTTCATTTGAAAATACTTGATTCTTCCTGCTTCTTGTGCCTAACTTAAAGGCGTTAAAGAAAAGTACTTGTTGGGAGATAACCCAAGAGTTTCCTTGAGTCTTGGAAGTTATTACTTCTGTAATAACCTCTTCTTATCCTTTTTGTTTGATTTTTGCACCAAGAATAACCTCTAATGAGAGGGAAGTAAGATTTGGGGGGTTGCTGTCCCGAAACAGATTTCTGTTCTATACCAAAAAAATTCGTGAGGAGTCTCTGTAACTCGGATTGAGCTGAAAATTTATGAATAAATCCCCCAGTATGTTAGCTAACTTTCGTTAGTTCAAAACTTATGGTTTGAGCAACAGAAGATATTTGAAAAATCGATTTCTACCTTCTGGTGTGTTTTAATAGATTTCTGCCATTATTTGCATTTGCTTCTTATTGATTCCTATTTGAGTTCTCTTTAGGTGAATTGAGTTTTTTTGAAAGAGTTACTACAGTAGCTTATGTTTTTAGTGAAAAGCCTTGTTGTTCCAAAGTTTTGCCAGAGGTCTAATATCTTTTGAATAAGCTAATGTTGCTAATGAAGATTGTGTGAAGATTTGTATGAAGGAAAAATTTCAGATGTAGAGAGAGAATGATGCAATGAGATGAAGAATGGACAAAAGCTCAAGCTTGGGGATGCCACCATGGTGTCACCCCAAGAAATATCCAAGAGTTACAAGCGTCAAAACTTGGGGATGCCCAAGGCATCACCTTCTTCATGAATAAAAAGCTGTCTAGACACTTCGTTTTTATTGTTTCATGCACAGTTGTGTTGTTCTTGGCGCGTCTTAGTTTTTGTTTGCTTTGCTTAGTTTGTTTAGTTTGCTTAAGTAGTTTGGACCCCCATTCTCGCTGTGTTGTTTGCAAATAAGTTGCTTGGTGTTGGAAAGGAGTAGTAAGTTCTTGCTTGTAAGTGCAAGATGAGCTTGCTATGGCGCCCATGTTATCACAGTAGATAGACATTGGGTCCAACGCACTTGGAACCACACCGAGCTCTGTAATGAACTCCTTCATCCATATCCCCTCTTGTGAAGCCTCTGAAGCAGCTATGTATTCCGATTCAGTTGAAGATCTTGCCACAACGCTTTTCTTTGCACTCCTCCAGCTTGCTGCTGCACCATTCAAAGTAAATACGTATCCAGATTGAGATTTAGAATCATCTGGATCGGTGTTCCAACTAGCATCGGTGTAACCATTAACAACGAGCTGTTCATCACCTCCATAAGAAAGAACCATATTCTTAGTTCTTCTCAAGTACTTAACGATGTTTTGACCGTCCAATGATTCACTCTGGATCACTTTGATATCCGCTAGTCAAACTAACGATATGCAATGTCGGGTCTAGTACATAGCATGGCGTATATAAGAGATCCTATGGCTGAGACATAGGGAGTCTTACTCATCCTTTCTCTATCTTCTTCCGTTGCTGGACTTTGAGTTTTCCATGGCTGAGACCTCTTTAGAACTTTGTCCAAATATGTACTCTTTGACAATGATATTAGGCGTCTTGATCTATCTCTATAAATCGTTATGCCTAATATGTAAGCTACTTCGCCAAGATCTTCCATTGAAAAACTATTATTCAAATAATCCTTGACACTATTAAGAAGGTCTACATCATTCCCAATCAACAATATGTCATCTACATATAGTATTAAGAATGCTACAGAGCTCCCACTCACTTTCTTGTAACTACAAGCTTCTCCATAAGTTTGTATAAATCCAAATCTTTTGATCACCTTATCAAAACGTTGATTCCAACTCCGGGATGCTTGCTTCAATCCATAAATGGACCGTTGAAGCTTGCATACCTTGTTAGCATTTTTAGGATCGACAAAACCTTTAGGTTGTACCATGTACAACTCTTCATCAATGTCTCCATTGAGGAATGTCTTTTTGACATCCATCTGCCATATCTCATAATCATAATATGCAGCGATTTCTAACATAATCCTCACAGACTTTAGCTTCGCTACCGGTGAGAAAGTCTCATTGTAGTCAACTCCTTGAATTTATCAAAACCCTTTTGCGACAAGTCGAGCTTTATAGACAGTAACATTACCATCAGCATCTGTTTTATTCTTCAAAATACATTTGTTCTCGACAGCCTTCCGGCCATCCAGTAAGTCCACCAAAGTCCATACTTGGTTTTCGTACATGGATCCAATCTCGGATTTCATGGCTTCTTGCCATTTATTGGAATCTGGGCTCATCATTGCTTCCTCATATGTCAAAGGGTCATCGGTGTTGTCCACCAACATGACACTCATAACGGGATCATACCAATCAGGAGTGGTACGAGTTCTCGTTGACCTGCGAGGTTCTGTAGTTACTTCAACCGAAGTTAAATTATCAACATCATTAGCTTCCTCTCTTATTGGTGTAGGCGCCACAGGAACTACTTCCGGTGCTGCGCTACTCCCAAGTTCGAGAGAAGGTTCAACAACCTCATCGAGCTCTACTTTCCTTCCAGTCACTTCTTTCAAGAGAAACTCCTTCTCTAGAAAGGATCCATTCTTGGCAATGAAGATTTTTCCCTCGGATCTATGATAGAAGGTATACCCAATAGTTTCCTTCGGGTATCCTATGAAGAAGCATTTTTCCGCTTTGGGTTCAAGCTTGTCGGGCTGTAACTTCTTTACATAAGCTTCGCAACCCCAAACTTTAAGGAACGACAATTTAGGTTTCTTCCCAAACCATAATTTATACGGTGTCATTTCAACGGACTTAGATGGTGCCCTATTTAAAGTGAATGCGGCTATTTCTAATGCATAACCCCAAAATGATAGCGGTAAATCTGTAAGTGACATCATAGAACAAACCATATCTAAGAGAGTTCGATTATGACATCACTACACGAAATGTGTTATTCTATGACCTTCTCATAGTGACCGTGTTCAAAATCGTCATAGAGTTATGACGATTTCGCAACAGATGGTCAAAAGCCGTTCGGAAGGTTCAAAACCTTACAAAATTATGACGATTTTGCTCAGGATCGTCATATTTTCATTATCTCAAATCGTCATAATCTGACGAATATAGCCTACGATGTTATTTGAACCTCACTACGACGATTTAAAATCGTCATGAGGTCCAAATTAAGATAGGTTAAAATTGATAGTTGGCCACGTCAGCAATTACGCCTATGTGCCGTGTCTATGTGTCAGTTTTTTACTACGTGTAATATCCGTGTGTTAATATCTATTTTTCTATGTGTGACTACGTGTAATATCCGTTTGTTTAAATATGCTTACATGGCGCTGCTTACGTGTCATATATGTTAAACTCTACCAAAGATGAGTTATTTGCAAAAAAAGGGCCACAATGGGACTTGAACCTCACTACGATGTTATTTGAACCTCACTACGACGATTTAAAATCGTCATGAGGTCCAAATTAAGATAGGTTAAAATTGATAGTTGGCCACGTCAGCAATTACGCCTATGTGCCGTGTCTATGTGTCAGTTTTTTACTACGTGTAATATCCGTGTGTTAATATCTATTTTTCTATGTGTGACTACGTGTAATATCCGTTTGTTTAAATATGCTTACATGGCGCTGCTTACGTGTCATATATGTTAAACTCTACCAAAGATGAGTTATTTGCAAAAAAAGGGCCACAATGGGACTTGAACCTGAGACCTCCCAACCAAACCCGGTGACCCATACCACTACACCAACCAATCTATCTTGTCAAATATGTTAAACTCTAACACATATACGTTAAACTCTAACAAGCAAGAATTATTTGCAAAAAAATTCCACCCAGGGACTTGAACCCGCGACCTCCCAACAAAACCCAACGACCCATACCACTGCACCAACCAATCTTTCTTGTCATAATATTACAACCACCCATTATATCTATTGAATTGTTGCGCCTGGGCTGATTTCTCTGCCACGATGGGCCTCAGTGGGACGGGAGTGGGCTGCGATGGGCCTCTGTGAGGGAGTGGAAAGCGGCAGATTAGGGCCTGGCCTGCTTTCCTTGTTCAGTTTTTTTGTTTTCTTAATTCTTTTGTAGATTTTTCATAATAAGTCTAAAATAATTGTATTTTGTTTCTAATTTTTTATAAAATTCAGTAGAACATCTTAGGGTATTAACTAAAATTACTTTGATTACTTAAAAATAGTGGATTTACTAATCCCACATTAGTCCATAGTAGGCACAATATCATAATTCAAAATATGAGTTTGAAACTTGGGAGTGACTATTCTCGTCTAGGGTTCACTCGTACTAAAAACTTTCGGTGGATCTCTAAAGAAATAGCATATTGAGTCTAAAACACATTTTTCAAAAATAATGGGCATCGGATCATGTACCGTAGTTCAAACCAGACCACTTCTGCCGAATCCAGGAATTTGTCTTTTCGCCAGGTGTACGGAAAGGTTTGAGATACCCGTTGGGACATTGTCCTTGTAAGGTGGTCTAATATTTTACAAAATGTGGCGTACCATTCTAAAATTTCATTTGGTGGTTGCTTCACAAAACGCCTGCTTTTTGGCTTCGAAAATGGAAAATGGATTTTCGTATGCGTAAAAGGAAAACTTTCTCCTGCAACATTGTTCGCCATACCATTATACATATGTGTGCACAATATGGTCACATTATCACAAACTATGTCCTGATTCTAGCCATAACATTGGTCATTTGACCCGAAAGCCATGAAACCTCGAACATGATAGGTCATTTTGTGAAGGGTTTTTTGAGACATACTGAATTTACCAAGTTTTGTATATTTCCTTGCAACTATGTCACATAATAAGACACCGCTCAAAGGTTTTGTGTTGATCGGACTGTCTTATATTTTTTTATGCCCGTTTCAAACTATGGTCAAAATGGCGGGCATGAAGGTTCTTAGCTAGGGGTTGAGCCTCACTAAACTTGCATTGGATCTCTGATGAAACAACATATTGTGAGTCTAAAATTGATTTTTACCAAAAATCATGAGCATCGGATCATGTACCTGTAGTTCAAACCGGACCCACTTCCTACCGAATCAGCAGGAATTTGTCTTTTTCGCCAGGGGTGAACGGAAAGGCTTGAGATACCCCAGTTGGGAAATTGTCCATGTAAGGTGGTCTAATATTTCTACAAAATGTGGCGGTACCATTCTAAAACTGTAATTTGGTGGTTGCTTCACAAAACGCCCCGTTTTTTGCGTTCGAAAAATAGAAAATGGATTTTCCGTGCGTCGAAAAGGAAAACTTTCTCCTGCAACATTGTTCTCAATGCCATGATAGATATGTGTGCACAATATGGGCATATTATCACAAACTATGCCCTGATTCTAGCCATAACATTGGTCGTTTGGCCCGAAAGCCATGAAACCCCGGAGATGATAGGTCATTTCTGAGAAGGTTTTTTTGAGACACTTGCAATATACCAAGTTTGGTATTTTTCCTTGCAACTATGTCACATAAGAAGACACCACGCGAAGGATTTGCATTGATCGGACCGTTTTTGAATTTTTTATGCCCGTTTTAAACTATGGTCAAAACGGCGGGCACGTAGGTTCTTAGCTAGGGGATGAGCCTCGCTAAACTTGCATTGGATCTCTGAAGAAACAGCATATTGTGAGTCTAAAAATGATTTTTACCAAAAATCATGAGCATCGGATCATGTACCTGTAGTTCAAACCGGACCCACTTCCTACCGATTCGGCAGGAATTTGTCTTTTTCACCAGGGGTGAACGGAAAGGTTTGAGATACCCCGATTGGGACATTGTCCATGTAAGGTGGTCTAATATTTTTAAAAAATATGGTGGTAACATTTTAAATTAGAATTTTTGTGGTTGTTTCACAAAACGCACCGTTTTTGGCACCCGGAAAATGGAAAATGACCATTTCTTCTACAACCAATCAAATTACAGGGTTCGGCCTCCCACGGATCAGGAATCTCAGCCTCATCAAAACCGTTAAAAGCCAATCCAACGCTTCTGCGCTCACCCAAAGAAACACAGCTGAAAAAACCAGACCTACTTGATTCCCTCCGTCTCTTTCCCTGTGCGGTTCCTGTGCTCCCCGAAACCCTACCCGACCTATCTCCTCCTAGCCCCGCCGCCACTTCTTTGTCCGCCAGATCGCGATCTCCATCGCCGCCTCTCCCTGCCTTCCTTCTCCTCATCCTCCGCCGAAGGAGCAAGATGGATGGATCGATCAGCCACTGCACCGCTGGAGCCGAAGAACCGCCGCTTTCTTGGTCGGAGAGGGCTCGCTTGCCGCCAATGCGCGGGCGAGGTGTAGCTCCTCGAGTGGAGCGCCGGCCGGAGCACCACACGGGGCGGCGGGGCGACGTGGCCGGACGCTTTCGCGCGCCGCCGCCGCTGGCCGGAGAGAGGGTTATAGGAGGCGGCGAGGAGGCGATGTAGCACCGAGGTTCAGGGGCGTGGGGCCCGCGCCGCCACGGAGACGGTCTTCATGCCGCCGCTCACGACGCGGGCGGGCGCGACCAGAAGCGCGGTGCTCTTGGCCCGCTTCATCTTCTTGTGAGGCACCGGCCAAGGACGCCGAGGGAGGCGCCAGGCACCGGCGGACGGTTCGCTTCGCCAAGCAGACATCGACCTCTCCATTGGCATCTTCTCGCACTCCAACTCACTGTCACGCCCGTGTTTGTGTGGGTCTCCATCCTTTCCCCCTCTCTCTCCCTTGCCTCTACTCTTTGCGGATCATGTACTTGTTACTGCTTCCTGGCTGCTCGTCGTGCCGCCGCGGCTTCAGATTTTCTAGGATTGTTGTATAGATGATTGGGCATGGTACTGCATGACTTAGTTAGATTTTCTAGTATTATTGTGTAGATGATTGGGCATGGTACTGCATGACTTACGTTGTGATTGTGAGCTTCAGGTATAGAATAGATGGTGTCTCATGTGCTTTTACTTGTATTGTGGAAACTTTATGCATTTTATTGTTAACTAGTTTGGTCAAATTCAGTTTGCTGCATCGCAAATGGTGGGCAACAAATAAATTCTAATCTACTTTCCAACAAGTTTAGTACATACCTATTTCAGCTCTACAAGTTTAGTGCAGCCTGCTTGGAAACTACAGTATACAATTAGTGCATTGTATGTATGATCTTCTGACTAGGAAATTACTGTCGTTTATGGTCATCAATCAACAGTCTGCAAGTTTAGAGCATTTTATGTATGATCTTCTGATCTGGCTGCGAGCTAATCTAATTATTGATTGACGTAAGACTTAGTTCTTTCCCAGTCCCACCATTCTGCCAAATATCTTCATCTGACCTTATCATGTGCAATTTCAGGTCTATTTCTCCAGCAGTTGTAAGGCCAATGTTGGATTCTTGGGTAGTTGAGCAAGTTGCCCCAACAACACTAGGGATATTCACCTTCGCATGTGTCAAGGAGAAAGTGTAGCATCCATCTCGGTGCTGATTATGCTGTGATGTGTTCTGTGACCAGCCGCCGCCAAGCATCGCCGGTTTGCTGCTGTTTTGTGGGAGGCTCCTTTTGCCACTAAAACCTGATGTTCCTATGCACTTGGGAGAGTGTGTGCACGCGGTCGAACTAGCAAATCTCAATCGGTTCTTCCTTTGATGCCTAGTCCAGAGTTAGCGCCTCGACTGAGGGCATTAGTTGGTTTGAAGGCAATTAAACATCTGGAGTTTAAATCGCTTAGTCGTGCTTATGAGAGAATTAATCTTTCAAAGATGATAACTGTTTCTGTTGAAGTGCTATTCCAGAAGCTAGCTAGCATCCTGATTCCTTGATCATTCTTTTAGCATCACGGTACGAGGGACAATTTGGTATTCAAGTGTTTGGGCATAGTATATATATACTTACACAAACAAAACTATCTGGTATTCAAGTGTTTAGGGGTAGTGTATATATATACTGACACAAGCAAAGAAAAGGATCGCACCTAGCTACTGTTATATGTTTGTATTGTTTTCAGTCTCACGAAAAAACTTGTCATCCTTGGTCCTATGTTGATGGGCTTAGGTTCATGCAAACAAGAAAGTAAAACTTACGGTTTTTGTTTGTTAAACATGCTTGTAATAAACTAATTTGGTTAGATAAGTTAATTACTAATCCAGCCATAGTCATGCAATGCATTAAATATTTTACTTAAATGCAGCTGCTCTTTGATACGCTTATTGAGAATTCTTCATACTCATAGCTTTATTCATGCCTAAATACTGGCTCTCCAATATCTCAATGTCATTCATACTACATGTAATTTTAATGCAGGATTTTCTTTGGAAACACTTGTTCCGCATAACCAAGATGCTGGGTTAGCTGAACTTCCAGCAACTACGGCTGCACTGAAGAACCCCAACTAAAAAGTGCTTTATGACCAGCACAACCATGAAAGATACCCTCCTGGAGATCGTGCCTTTGCCTACATTATTTTGAGTAGATTAAACTGCACTTCTCAAAACTGATTCTTGGGTTATCTAGTATATGTGCATTCAGCATGTATTTCTAGGTCTGACATGAAAATATGAGCTACTGTTTAAAATATGCTTCATTCTTGTACTACCATTTATCCTGTAAATACTTGATATTTGGTGTACACTGTTTCTATTTCTCTCAATGCTGTGTGTTTGCAATATCACATTTAATTGTTGCACTCTCCTGTCAGTGAAGATGTTATGCTTAAACAATGAAAAATGCACTTATTTCTGTTAAATAGTGAACTTCTTGCATTCCATTTATCTGCCCTTTTGATTCTGTTTGTAATTATTTTGTTGGGACTGTTGCAGATACCCTATTGTTTACAGGAGCTGCGGGCTGATCTGGAAGCATGCATAAGTTCGAGAGGATCAAATTGTAGCTAGTTTTTACACTTGCTCAGAGCTTTAGTTGTTGATTTGTAGGTACCAGGTCATCGAAGATTTGATTTCTAAACTAGTTGTAATTTGAATGAGTGGAATTTCATGTGTTCCATCTATTCTGACCAGAATATTGTAATAAACTCATCTTTGTTGTGATGTGTATTTTCTACTTATTGGTACATTTTTGCTATTAATCTGGTGTGATTTGTTATTAATGTGACCCCTGTCCAAAATAATCTTATTACTGGGACCCATTGTCTATCAGTACTGACAATTTGGACCCGCATTTTCTAAACGGATCAGTCCAAAATAAAATGGACAGTATAATGGCTATTTACTGGTGTGACCAGCCCAAAATAAGAAGGCCCAAAGTAAGAATTTGTCCATATAAAAGACCAATGCAAATAAAAACAATCCAGAATAGTTAGGCCGAGCCCATCTGGAACCTAGAAATCGGCTGGGCTGATTTTGATTTAAGATGATTTAATTTCGTCACAATTTTGCCATGTAGGATCGGCCACGTAGGATCTGACTTGGCCAGGATAGATGGTCCATGACGATATTGGATCGTCATAGACGTTATGACGATCTAATATCGTCATAGACGATTATGACGATTTTACCAAAAACGTCGTTATAGTTCATTTGCGACGCCCAGCTTTCGACGATCTCAAAATCGTCATAGAATCGTCATAAATGGACTACTATGACGATTTTGTGACGAAAATGGAGGGTCATATATAGCCAGATTCCTTGTAGTGCATTCGGACACACCATTACATTGTTGTGTTCCCGACGGTGTCAATTGTGAAAGTATTCCACATTTCTTCAAATGCTCGCCAAACTCGTAACTTAGATATTCACCTCCACGATCAGATCGTAAAAATTTAATCTTCTTGTTACGTTGATTCTCTACCTCACTTTGAAATTCCTTAAACTTCTCGAAAGTTTCGGACTTATGTTTCATAAAATAGATATACCCATATCTACTCAAGTCATCCGTGAAGGTAAGAACATAGCGATAATGTAACACCCTCAGAATCGGACCTATGTAAGTTTGAGCAAAATTCGCCAAACCTACATAGAAACGATTCAAAGGTGCCCACCAGGCACTTTCGTGCGGGTGGAAAACGAAGTAATAACATTACACAACAGTCCTCGATGGGACCCACAGAACAGATATATATAACAGCGACTCCATGAGTCAAGAATACAGATATAATATTCAAAGATCCAAATCACCTTGAAAAGATGGAGCGTCCGACTACGGACAAGATGCAAATGGGGCTAAGAGCCCTGAAAAATAACCAATGGCGTCCATAACCCTGCCCAGGCCAAGCCGGAAGGGTAACCCTGCTAACGGCGTCGATCTCAAAACCTGCTTAAACAAAAGGGGTGCCGACAAAGGGCAAAGGAAAAAGAGGAGCGTCGATCGAGGCCAAGACAGCGAGGCTAGAATTCGGCGGTCCTCGCCTACATAGGTATGGTGGACTGAGCGGCAGCGGCAGCATGCACTAAACAACCTATAGAGACTCGATACAACCGGCGGCAACCAGAGAGGGGTAAGAAGGACCTAATCGGAACCAACCTGATAAGACCACCAAACAAACCCATCCTGGTGTTTCCCCCTCGAGACCAAACGAGGAAGTCAACCGAGGAACTCACACAGTTGGCAGTTTTATTTATTCAGTTATAGTTGCGGCACTTTACTAGTCAGGTTTAGATAATCATCCTGATAAAGTAAGCAGTGGGCACTTTTAGTTAACCATTCCGTTATAGTTACAACACTTACTAGTCAGATACAGATAGCATGAGATAACCCCAAAAACCCAGCAGTTGTTAGTACTTTTATTCAGCCATTCCGTTGTAGTTGCCCTACTTACTAGTCAGGTACCATGGTCGCAAGCGACTCTCCAAACAAACAATTGTGGGCAGTATTATTTAGCCATTCCATTATAGTGAAGCTGATTACTAGTCATTATAAAGTCAAATTTATAGCAATAAACTTTAGTTATGCTTGTCTATGATCGAGATACTGTGCTCCAAGTCGTCCATATCCGCGGACACGGCTTTCAGAAAGTTTTACCCGGCCGGGGTGCACCAATAGCAACACACGCTCGATCAACCTCGGAAAAACCAACTCAAAACCCAACGAGGCTTTCACGACTGAACAATCACAGGATTCAGAATTATTTCAGGGGGCCACCCCTTGAAGTCTCCCCATAGTAAGCAAGCTCGAGACGGACTCAAGGTTTGGGTATCTGGTGTGAACGATCGGGAACCCAAAAGGGCTTGTCGACACCGCGGAATCGTGTCCCGATCCTAAGCGACAGTGTGCTCCTCGCTGTCGTAAATACATAAGTAGCATGGCATAAGTACAGGATCGTAAATAAAACCTCAAACTAGTTTGTGGCCCCAAGAAATAAGACTGAATCAAGCTCTGGCTCAGGGGGGTCCCATATACCTCCCGGATGTGGATAGCGCGATAAATCAAGGAACAGGTATCATGTACTCGGGGTCCTACGGGACACAAGTGGGCGTTCGGAAACTAAATATTTGCTATCACCCACCGATGCCTATGCTTACTTCAATTTTAGTTGTTAAACAGGAATTAAAGTGAACGATAAGTAAAACTATGATCATCTCCAACAACAACATGCGGCAATACATCAACAACTGTGGCACTGGACGACACGCAACAGCACTGGAGCAAGCGACTACGGCGCGCAAGTCCAACTATCTACCAAACAACAGGTAATAGGATGTGTCCAAGGCAATATAGGGTTGCACGGGATATCACGGTTACGAAAACTAGAGCATCGCAACACAGATAGCAATAGATCAACAGGAGGGAATAAATACTATAAAAGTAAGATAGGTAGAAAAGGGGGAGGTGCTCGCCTGAAAACATTGTCGAAGATTCAACCGAAGATCGGGGCGACACTCGCATCAACTCAACGGCCTTATCCGCGAAGAAGCAAATCACTAGAAAGAACACCGGATGCAATATTTAATACTACGACAGAAGATCGGGCATGATGCATGTATGATGTATGGCATGGCAAGGTGCGATGCAATAAGGGCAATATTAAGCGGAACCGGGGTCCCGACATTTAATTAGGTGGTTCGTGTTATATAGCTACCCCGCAATTTAAATGTTGTCATAACATGGCAGGAGATAGCACCGGGTTCGCTACACAAATTTAAATGAGGCCAATATGAGACTAGATTTGCCCGCATATGGGCCCCATATTTAATTATGCAGTGAATCGGCATAAGGCCCCCAAACCAATGTTATGCATGCGAGGATGACAATTTAATATGCAACAGGTTTTTATGTTTAGCATTTATAAAAATAGGGGTTCGGATAAGGGTCACACATTAGGGTTCGGCGATCTTGGGTTCCGGGGTTCGGGGTCGGTCTCAGGGTTCAGGGTTCGACGGAAGCGTTCTCGGATTACTGGGGTAGATCTTGTCGCATTCGCGATGGTCGGGCCATGCTGTCGGTCCTATCGTTCGGGCTGAAACACTTGTCGCATCGGGGTCTCGATGTCCGGGGTGAAGTACTTGACGTTCTCGAGGGAGTACTTGTCGCACATGTGGTCTTCGGGCTCCCTGTCGATGATCTTGTCGTCGAGAAGAACTTGTCGGGTTCGCGTATCGGGTCGGTTCTGGCATCCGGGGTGAAGTTCTTGGCGTGGCGCCGGGTACGGAATCGGTCTTCGGGTTCCCGAGAAGTCGATCTTGGCGTTCCATGACGACGTCCTTGGTCCGTGGTCATCGGTCCCCTCTCGAAGATCTTGGGGTTTGTGGCTCCACTTTGGTTCGGTGTCGATCTTGGCGGTCACTTGCACACGTGGCCGTTCTTGTTGAGGGGCGGTCTTGGACGCGCGGCGGAGGGGTCTCGCGGCCACGCACGGCGACGGCGCCGGACGAGCTCGGGGCCGCGGCAGGAGGACATGGGGCTCGGCTCGAGGAGGGTGACCGGGTCGGGTCTGCCAGCCAACGACGGCGAGGCAGAGGCGCCGGGGTTGGTGGCGCCTGGGGAGGACGGGCGGCGGCGGCGGCGCGGAACCGGCGGCGGAGGGAGGTTGCGGCGAGGCGGCGATGGCGGAGGCGCGCAAGGCCTTCGGCCGGAGCGGAGGCCCGGAGGAGGGCAGAGGGTGCGGCTCCACTGGACCACAGCGAGTTCTGGCGGCGCTTGCGGCGGGACGGCAGTAGCACGGGCGGCGGTGGTGAGGCCGGAGAGGACGCCTTGAGGCGGCTTAGCGAATGCGGCGAGGGGGGCGCGGCCGCCGGAGGGAGAGGGTCGACGGAGAGGGTGAGGCCGGGCGCGCAGATCAAGGGGCGAGGAGGTCCCTGGGGCAGGGACGCAAGTGCCCGAGCAGGGTAGGGAGGCCGACGGGCAGGACGCGGCGGTGCCGTGCGACGGGGCCGACGCGAGGCTGCCTGAGCTCGGGAGGCAAGGGGGACGAGCGGCGCGTGGGAGGCGGGGCGTTGCGGTGTGGAGAGAAGGAAGAGAGAGAGCGGCGTGGGTGGCGTGCTGGGGGCGGGGCCCGCGTGCAGGGAGGTAGTGGCCAGGCGTGGGGTCAGCGGAGTGGCTGCTGTACGTGGGTTGAGAGAGAGAGGTGGAGAGAGGGAGTGATGTGGCAGCCAAGTGGCGTTTTCTGGTTGGGGGTGAGGGAGAGGGTGAGGTGGCAAGACGGGGTTGGCCGGGGTGAGGTGGAGGCTGGGTGTGGGTAGGTAGATTGGTAGCTATAGGAATTGTTGGGGTGGACCGATTTGAACATGGGGGTGGTTGTTCGGGTCGATACGGCCCGTTCGACTGCCCCCACTAAAACAATTAAACGTTTTATTTAATTCCAACAAGCCTTTTTCAAACTAATAGCAGACGAAGTAAAATATTCCGGCGACCCGGTTTTGATATTTAAATAAAGATGGGGCGTTTTGGAAAACAAAACATACTTTGCGGAAAATAGTTTTATGCAAACAATGCATGATGATGACGATGCAATGCACAAATTCAACGCGATTTTCTAGTAGTGGTTTTGCGGGATGCCACAATTCGACACCACTAACAAAGGATCTCGCCCTCGAGATCCGCCTCATGGTACCGGGAGGAAGGTCGGCGATCTGCGTCTTCTCGATTCGTGTAGATCCTCGCGACACCACTAACAAGAGGTCATTGTCCGTGATCGGCGAGAGAACTCTCCGGTAACAAAAGGTCGAAGTTAGGGGTATCAACAAATAAAGCCACCTCTAGCTCCGATGGAAAAGGGAACCGATGCATTCTCATCCACCTCAATGTACAAAAGCGAATAGAAGGGGTAGTCGGCATGGGGGCCAATCCATCACGCACCCAAACTATTACTCCGCACAATCAGTGGAAAAGCGTGCAACCATTCTCGGAATCAGACTGAAGATCTCGACACTCGAGGTTCGGAAACAAAGGAGCGATGCAGACTCTGCATCGGATCTGACGTAGATGATGTCGTCGCGTCGGAAAACACCGGAAGGCACATACAAGGAACAAAGAATGGTACCGCAGTAGACGGATTCCTCAAGCAGCATGAACACCGGTTGGTAGAACACCGTTATCAAATAAGGAAGCGAAACCCTGAAGGTACGACGGAAACCCAACCACGAGAAATCCTGGACTTGAAGAAAGAGAAGAGAGCGGATTCAGAACACGCAGAGGTGAGAGGAGAATAGCAGAGGGGTAAGGAGTAAAATCAGACCTAACCAGAACTATCCAACCGATTTTCAAAAATAGTTTTGACACTTCTACTTCGGCCGTTAGCTAGGTTATCCTACAGGCTGGACTTGTGGGGTATCGCAACTGCTGAGCTCTGATACCACTCTGTAACACCCTCAGAATCGGACCTATGCAAGTTTGAGCAAAATTCAAACCCACATAGAAACGATTCAAAGGTGCTCACCAGCACTTTCGCGGGTGGAAAGCGAAGTAATAACATTACACAGTCCTCGATGGGACCCACGTAGATATATATAACAGCGACTCCATGAGTCAAGAATACGAATATAATATTCAAAGATCCAAATCACCTTGAAAGATGGAGCGTCCGACTACGGACAAGATGCAAATGGGGCTAAGAGCCCCAAGAATAACCAATGGCGTCCATAACCCCCCGTGCCAAGCCGGAAGGGTAACCCAGCTAACGGCGACGATCTCAAAACCTGCTTAAACAAAAGGGGTGCCGACAAAGGGCAAAGGAAAAGAGGCGCCAAGATCGAGGCCAAGACACCTGAGAGGCTAGAATTGCGGTCCTCGCCACATAGGTATGGTGGATCGAGCGGCAGCAAAGATGCACTAAACAACCTATAGAGACTCGATACAACCGGCAACCAGAGAGGGTAAGAAGGACCTAATCGGAACCAACCCGATAAGACCACCAAACAAACCCATCCTGGTGTTTCCTCGAGACCAAACGAGGAAGTCAACCGAGGAACTCACACGGTTGGCGCTTTATTTATTCGATTATAGTTGCGGCACTTTACTAGTCAGGTTTAGATAATCATCCTGATAAAGTAAGCAGTGGGCACTTTTAGTTAACCATTCCGTTATAGTTACAACACTTACTAGTCAGATACAGATAGCATGAGATAACCCCAAAAACCCAGCAGTTGTTGGTACTTTTATTCAGCCATTCCGTTGTAGTTGCCCTACTTACTAGTCAGGTACCATGGTCGCAAGCGACTCTCCAAACAAACAATTGTGGGCAGTATTATTTAGCCATTCCATTATAGTGAAGCAGATTACTAGTCATTATAAAGTCAAATTTATAGCAATAAACTTTAGTTATGCTTGTCTATGATCGAGATATCGTTCAAGTCGTCCATATCCGCGGACACGGCTTTCAGAAAGTTTTACCCGAGGTGCAATAGCAACACACGCTCGATCAACCTCGTAAAAACCAACTCAAAACCCAACGAGGCTTTCACGACTGAACAATCACAGGATTCAGAATTATTTCAGGGGGCCACCCCTTGAAGTCTCCCCGCAACAAAGTAAGCAAGCTCCGAGACGGACTCAAGGTTTGGGTATCTGGTGTGAACGATGGAACCCAAAACTGGGCTTGTCGACACCGGAATCGTGTCCCGATCCTAAATAGACAAAGGTGCTCCTCGCACAATCGTAAATACATAAGTAGCATGGCATAAGTACAGGATCGTAAATAAAACCTCAAACTAGTTTGTGGCCCCAAGAAATAAGATGAATCAAGCTCGCTCGGGGTCCCATATACCTCCCGGATGTGGATAGCGCGATAAATCAAGGAATGTATCATGTACTCGGGGTCCCACGGGACACAAGTGGGCGTTAAAACTAAATATTTGCTATCACCCACCGATGCCTATGCTTACTTCAATTTTAGTTGTTAAACAGGAATTAAAGTGAACGATAAGTAAAACTATGATCATCTCCAACAACAACATGCGGCAATACATCAACAACTGTGGCACTGGACGACACGCAACAGCACTGGAGCAAGCGACTACGGCGCGCAAGTCCAACTATCTACCAAACAACAGGTAATAGGATGTGTCCAAGGCAATATAGGGTTGCACGGGATATCACGGTTACGAAAACTAGAGCATCGCAACACAGATAGCAATAGATCAACATGAGGGAATAAATACTATAAAAGTAAGATAGGTAGAAAAGGGGGAGGTGCTCGCCTGAAAACATTGTCGAAGATTCAACCGAAGATCGGGGCGACACTCGCATTAACTCAACGGCCTTATCCGCGAAGAAGCAAATCACTAGAAGGAACACCGGATGCAATATTTATTACTACGACAGAAGATCGGGCATGATGCATGTATGATGTATGGCATGGCAAGGTGCGATGCAATAAGGGCAATATTAAGCGGAACCGGGGTCCCGACATTTAATTAGGTGGTTCGTGTTATATAGCTACCCCGCAATTTAAATGTTGTCATAACATGGCAGGAGATAGCACCGGGTTCGCTACACAAATTTAAATGAGGCCAATATGAGACTATATTTGCCCGCATATGGGCCCCATATTTAATTATGCAGTGAATCGGCATAAGGCCCCCAAACCAATGTTATGCATGCGAGGATGACAATTTAATATGCAACAGGTTTTTATGTTTAGCATTTATAAAAATAGGGGTTCGGATAAGGGTCACACATTAGGGTTCGGCGATCTTGGGTTCCGGGTTCGGGTCGGTCTCGTGTTCAGGTTCGACAGGCGTTCGGATCTGGGTAGATCTTGTCGCATTCGCGATGGTCGGCCATGCTTGTCGGTCCTATCGCTCGGCTGAAACACTTGTCGATCGGGTCTCGATGTCCGGGTGAAGTACTTGACGTTCTCGAGTACTTGTCGCACATGTGGTCTTCGGGCTCGTGCCGATGATCTTGTCGCCGAGAAGAACTTGTTGGGTTCGCGACGGTCGGTTCGCATCCGGTGAAGTTCTTGGCGTGGCGCCAGGTACGGAATCGGTCTTGGTTCCCGAGAAGTCGATCTTGGCGTCCATGACGACGCCTTGGTCCGCGGTCATCGGTCCCCTCAAGATCTTGGGTTTGTGGCTCCACTTTGGTTCGGTGTCGATCTTGGCGGTCACTTGCACACGTGGCGTTCTTGTTGAGGCGGTCTTGGACGGCGGAGGGGTCTCATGACACGACGGCGGACGCCGGACGAGCTGGGGCCGCGGCAGAGGACATGGGGCTCGGCTCGAGGAGGGTGACCGGTCTGCCACACGGCCAACGACGGCGGCGGCAGGCGCTTCGGGGTGGTGGCGCCTGGGAGACGGGCAGCGGCGGCGGCGATGCGGAACCGGCGGCGGAGGGAGTTGGCGGCTTAGGCGGCGATGGCGGAGGCGGCGCCGGCGGAGAGCGGGCAGAGGGCGGCGGAGGTGCTGGCCGTCCGGCGGGCTTAAGCGAGGCGCAGCAGCACGGCACGGCGGGACGGTGAGAAAGGACGCGAGGCGGCTTGGCGGGTGCGAGGGTGGCGCTGGCCAGCCGGAGGAGGAGAGGGTCGACAGAGAGGGTGAGGCCGGGGGCGAGGCGGGCGCATGGGCGAGGGAGGTCCCTGTGGCGGCAGGGACGCCCGGTGCCCACCGGAGCAGGGGTAGGGAGGCCGACGGGCGCAGGACGCCAAGCGGCTGCGCACGAGGCTGACGCGAGCTGAGGAGGCAGGGGACGAGCGGCGCTGGGAGGCGGGCGCGGTGTGGGAGAGAAGGAAGAGAGAGCGGCGTGGTGGCGTCTTGGGGCGGGCCAGCGTGCAGGAGGTAGTGGCAGCGTGGGGTCAGTGGAGTGGTGCAGACGTGGGTTGAGAGAGAGGTGGAGAGAGGGAGTGATGTGGCAGCCAAGTGGCGTTTTCTGGTTGGGGGTGAGGGAGAGGGTGAGGTGGCAAGACGGGGTTGGCCGGGGTGAGGTGGAGGCTGGGTGTGGGTAGGTAGATTGGTAGCTATAGGAATTGTTGGGGTGGACCGATTTGAACATGGGGGTGGTTGTTCGGGTCGATACGGCCCGTTCGACTGCCCCCACTAAAACAATTAAACGTTTTATTTAATTCCAACAAGCCTTTTGCAAACTAATAGCAGACGAAGTAAAATATTCCGGCGACCCGGTTTTGATATTTAAATAAAGATGGGGCGTTTTGGAAAACAAAACATACTTTGCGGAAAATAGTTTTATGCAAACAATGCATGATGATGACGATGCAATGCACAAATTCAACGCGATTTTCTAGTAGTGGTTTTGCGGGATGCCACAGATAACCACCGTGCGATGCTACACTCATTGGACCACACACATCGGTATGTATGATTTATAACAAGTCCGTAGCTCGCTCCATCATACCAGAAAATGGAGTCTTAAGTCATTTTACCCATCAGACATGCTTCGCATCTTCCAAGTGATTCAAGAAGTACATCGGAATGGAGTTTCTTCATACGCTTCACTCCAATATGACCAAGATAGCGATTACATATAGGTCGAGTTATCACTCAATTTCAAACGTTTAGCTTCAATGTTATTAATGTGTGTATTACTACAATCGAGATTCAATAAGAATAGACCATCTATCAAAGGTGCATGTGCATAAAACATATTACTCA
Source organism: Avena longiglumis (assembly GCA_030063025.1). Lineage (NCBI taxonomy): Eukaryota > Viridiplantae > Streptophyta > Magnoliopsida > Poales > Poaceae > Avena > Avena longiglumis. Next base: position 74,036,880 of record CP125973.1, on the reverse strand, counting down.
TATAAATCGAACAACCATTATTATCGGACTTAAACAAGCAACTGTCTCGCAATAAACATGGTCCGGATATAATGTTCATGCTCAACGTAGGCACCAAATAACAATTATTTAAGTATAAAACTAATCCCGATGGTAGATGAAGAGGTAGCATGCCGACCGCGATCACATCAACCTTTGATCCATTTCCAATGTGAATCGTCACCTTGTTCTTTGCTAGCTTCCGTTTATTATGCAGCACCTGTTTCGAGTTACAAATATGAGCAACCGAACCAGTATCAAATACCCAGGCACTACTACGAGTACTAGTGAGATACACATCAATAACATGTATATCAGATATACCTTTCTTCTTGATGTTGCCGTTCTTCAAATCCGCCAAGGACTTAGGGAAATTCCGCTTCTAGTGACCCTCTCCCTTGCAGTAAAAGCACTCAGTATCAGGCTTAGGCCCAGCCTTGGTCTTCTTCGCCGGCGTGGTAACTTTCTTACAGCCCTTCTTGAAGTTTCCCTTTTTCTTAGACATGCCTTACTTCTTTAATTTGGTGGTCTTATTGACCAACAACACTTGGTGATCTTTCTTGATCTCCACTTCTGCAAACTTTAACACGGAGAAGAGTTCGGGCAACGACTTGTCCATGTTTTGCATGTTGTAGTTCATCACAAAGTTCTTGTAACTTGGTGGTAGTGATTGGAGGACACGGTGAATCCCCAAAGCATTAGGAATCACTATACCTAAGCTTTGAAGTTTTCTTGCGTGCCCAGACATCTTAAGCACGTGCTCACTGACGGAGCTACCCTCTTCCATCTTGCAGTTAAAGAACTTTTTAGAAGCCTCATAACTCTCAACTGCCGCGTGAGCCTCAAATATCATTTTGAGTTCACGGACAATATCATGTGGGTCATGGTTCTCAAACCTTTTCTGAAGCTCCGATTCCAAACCATACAAGATAGCACATCGAATCGTGGAGTCGATTCTTCCGAGCGATAAAAATTCTTTACCTCATCGGTAGCATCACCGCGGAGTTACCCAACAAAGGCATCCAAAGACATAGGTCAAATTACCAGCATTGAGGACAATCCTCAAATTGCGGAACCAATCCGTGAAGTTGCTTCCATTGTTTTTCAACTTTTCTTTCTCTAGGAACGCATTAAAATTGATGGTAGGGGCCGCCATTGATCTACAACATTTTTGCAATAGTTTAGACTAAGTTTATGACAAATTGAGTTCTAATTAATAGTTAAATTAATCTAGGTGAACTCCCACACAAAAAAATATCCCTCACATTGTTTTAATGATCACACAAACCAAATCCACCACATCAAAACCGATCATCACGAGAGTTGATATAGCTTCAATGGCGAACAATCAACGTGTTCATCATATCTACTATATGACTCATGCTTTACCTTTCGGTGATCCGTGTTCTGAGACCACGTCTTTACATGCTAGTATCGTCAAGATCAACCTTAGCTTCTGCATGAACAAATATGGCTTGCTCATGTTGTATATACTCGCAGAATCTAACACACCCGATCATCACGTGGTGCTTCGAAACAACGAGCTTTAGCAACGGTGCTTACTAAGGATGAACACTTTAAAACTTGAAATTTTGTGCTTGAGGGATCATCTTATAATGCTACCGTCGCGAACTAAGCAATACAAGATGCATAAAAGGATTAACATCACATGCAATTCATAATATGTGATATGATATGGCCTTTCTTCTTCTGCTTCCGATCTCCATCTTCAAGCACGAACATGATCTCCATCATCACAGGTATGGCGTCAAGGTCAATGGCGCCGCTTCATGGTTGTCGTCCACCAGCATCAACTATTACAACTACTTTTAATAGACACTCAAGCCTTAACGGAATTTAAAAGACAGCCATATGGCTCCTGCCGGTTGCCAACTTACAATAAGGAACATTGCATACATCAAATATAATCACAATCATGGCCATATCACATCACAACACACCCCTGCAAAACAAAGTTTAGACGCCTCTAATTTTCTTTGCATGTTTTATGTGGTTTGGGGCTTTCAATAAGTGTCGATCTAACTTACGAACAAGAACCACAATGTTGATGCTTGAACTATCAAGTGCCCGTTGTAAATTGAATCTATACTATGATGAGAGAGACAGACACCCGCAAAGCCACTTATGCAATATAAGTTGCATGTTAAGCGTGGAGCAAGTCTCATGAACGATGTCATGTAAGGTTAGCCCGGGCCGCTTCATCCCATCATACCGCAAGATGAAAAGTACATAAAAAGCAATCGATAATAAAAGCACCACCGCCCACAATGACCATTGTGTTCTACTTGTGCAACATATCTACTTATAGACACGACTCTGATACCACTGTTCGGGTTCATAGCATGGAAAACAAAAAAATTCTACCGCATGCACACATACAAGCCAAGATCTATCTACTAGATTGTAGCAACGAGTCGATAGAAGCACTCACCCTCGAAGATTCCAAAGCGGTTAACGAGAGCAGATTCTCGTGGGTGATGTAGTCATACACTTGCCGATCTCAAGATCGCGTAGACAATCCTTCTGGCGCTGTGTTCCGGCAGCGCTTCCGTAGTAGGTCACACGTTCGGTACTCGATGAAGACCTTCCTCTCCCTTGTTCCAGCAAGCAGCGGAGGTTCTAGTTCTCCCCTCGCGATTCCGGCAGCACGGCGGCGTGGTGTCGGAAGTAGAGGGAAGTTCCCGCAGGGCTTTGCCTAAGCCGGTGCAAGTTATGGTGGATCTAGGGTTTCCCAGCGATCTAGGGTTTAGAAGACCGGAAGGAGGAGGAGGTGTCGGCGGCGGCTTGTGCGGCGGCGACAAGGCAGCTTGGCGCGAGGCGGTGGCTTGGCGCGGGGAGGGCTAGGGCTTGTGGTGTTGGGGCAGCCCTCCCCCTCTATTTATGAGAGGGAGGGGCAGCCTTGAGGAAGGGGAGTTTGAAACCACTTCCATACCCAAGTTGGAAGGACTCTTTCCTTCTTCCACTAGGAAACCATTGTTCGAGTTTGACTTTTCAAACCTCCCGTTTGACTTTCAATTTAGAGCTTTAATTCTCTCTCACATATGTCCACACCAAGTGACCTAAGATATGATCCAATCATTCCGCTTACCCATGACACATTCATTGACCATTCCCCTTCCGGACCGGTGAACCTTCTAGAAACTTCTAGAACCTCTCCGATGGAAACATCGGAATCTTTCCCGAACTCCGGAATCGACTTTCCTTATATAAATCTTATTATCCGAACCATTCCGGATCTCCTCGTGATATCCCGGATCCCATCCGAGACTTCGAACAACATTCAGTATCCCTACTAACATTCCATATCTACTAAACAACATTGAAACCTTAAGTGTGTCTACCTACGGTTCGTGAATTATGCGGACATGACCGAGACACTTCTTTGATCAATAACCAATAGAGGAATCTGGAAATTCATATGGCTCCCACATATTTATATGATTACTTTGTGATCGAATGAACCACTTACATACGATACCAATTTCCCTTTGTCTCACGATAGTTTACTTATCCGAGGTTTTGATCGTAGATCTGCATACCTAGTTCAACCTCATTACCGATAAGTACTCTTTTCTCGTTCCCGTGATATGTGATCCCTTGTGAGCCAATCACATGCTTGCAAGCTAATTGGATGACATTCCATCGAGAGGGCCCAGAATATATCTATTCGTCATATGGATAGACAAATCCCACTCTTAATCCATGTGCCTCAACCAACACTTTCTGAACACTCAATACCACCTTTATAGCCACCAAGTTACGGTGTGGCGTTTGATGTCATCAAAGCATCCTTCCGGTGATGGTGATTAGCATGATATCATGGTCAAAGGAATTAGGTTAATATGTATCAGAAATCTTATAGCAAACGAACTATTGAAATGACTTGATATTTATGCTACGCTTATCTATAGGAGTTTGTCCATCATACAATTCACCTAATGATATGATCTTGTTGTTAATAACATCTCAATGTTCATGATCGAGAACCACGATCATCTATTAACCAACAAGCTAGTATTATAAAGAGGCTTTACCAGGGACTCTAATTTAGTTTACAAATCACACAAGTATTAATGTTTCCGGTTAATACTGTTATAGCATGAATGTAAACATTTATGATAAACACAAAGATATAATAATAACCACTTTTATTATTGCCTCTAGGGCATATCACCAACAACTAAAGCCCTCATAAACTTGATGGCACACTTTATATCCTTTGCCCCTAATAAACTTGAACCATTGTGTCTTCTATGTTGTATATGCTTGCACTTATACGTTGGAATTAGCAGAACCGTGCTGTCACGGGGAACATTTTCAACATTGCACTTGTACTTTGTACTCGGTTGATATCATGCTCTTTTGTCTATGGATGTCACCGGTGTGAAATAAAGAGCGAACTTGTAAGTCTGTGGAGTTTGTGTCCTGTGTTAGAGAAACGACTGGGCCTCTAGCCTAAGCCATGCCTAATCATGGTGGAAACTTGCAGCATCACCATAGTGACATCTATGAAGCATTCTTCTTATAAAAAAAGAGACACATTGAGAAAAAGAGGAAAGAGAGAAAAAAGCACCATATTCCCATGGTAAATAAGAAGATTGCTGAGATGCTCATTTTCTGTTTGCCTTGTCATTTTGGTTATGGGAAAGCTCCTGTACCATGTGCAAGGGGTACCCTATTGGCGGTTCTCAATGATATGCAAATACTTACAATGACAAGAACTTATAGGTGACTAAAGTTGAGTAGCATGAGGTGTGGCCCTCGTATTCAAGGGACTTGAGACTGCCAACTTATACTTCGTCAAGCATATACTCCATCTTTGTTCACTTTAACCTTAATCACTTCAAGATGCTTATGATAGGGGCAATGAGGGCTGAAAGCTAACAAGTACCATAATTTTTGAAAGCTCTTTTTGAAACATGAAATATATGCTTCCTTTATAAAAGGTCTTTCTTCCACCACTATTGAGTCTCCACCTTCTTGATGGGTTTCGCGGCATAGTAAATCAAAATTTTCTACGGATGCGAATAGAGGGAAAGCCAAGATCTAATCTAGGAGATGCAATCAACGAGAGAGATTGGATTAGATCTTCATACCCTTGAAGATTCGCACAGCGGAACGTTCGTCGGAACGTGGGTGATGTAGTCGTACTCGCTTCTCCTCCTCGCGATCCGATCCGATCTAGCACCACAAGTGGCGGTGCCTCCGTGAGATGCACACGTGCAGCACCTCGACGTCTCCTCCTTCCTCGGACCAGCAAGTATGGTGGAGAGATAGATTGGATCTACAACACGACGGCGTGGTGTATATGGTGGAGAATTTCTGCAGGGCTTCGCCACAAACAGTCGGGAGGGAGAGGAAAGCTAGCAAGGCTAGGGTTTGGAGGAGAGGTGTGTGGTGGTGCGCCTCACCCCTCTTTATATAGAGGGGGCAGCCCCAGCCCATCCCCCAAGCCCAAAGGATAAGGAGTGGGGGCATGGACTCTCCCTCTTCTAGAAACCCTATCTCTAGTTTAAACGATTTAAACTCTCTAGGATCGCTGGGCCCTATGGGGCCTTGTGCCTGGCCCAATGCGCCAGGACACTCCCTCATAGGACCATGCCCCTCCGGAATGTGGGGCCACGTTGGTCCCTTCCAGGAAGGTTCTAGAAGCTTCGGTACAATACCGATTAACGGAACAATTCGAACTCCAAAAACTGCCGCCTTATATGAATCTTATTCTCCGGACCATTAGGAACCTTCGTGATGTCCGGATACCATCCGAGACCAACAAAAATTCATAAACCAATTATCCAATCTATCCTAGCGCCAAGACACGTTAAGTGTGTGACCTGCTGGTTCGAGAATATGCACATGATCTTCTATCAATAATCAACAGCGGTGCAGGCACCCATATTGACTCCACACATTCATCGATGATCATATCGGATGAACCACGATGTCAGGATTCAAACAATCCCATATATATATTCCCTTCGTCTCGCGATATTTTACTTGCCCGAGATTCGATCGTCGGTACCGTCATGCCTAGTTCAATCTCGCTCACAAAAGTACTTTACTCGTTCCGTAATCCGATATCACTTTGTGATTAACTCCTTAACCACATGCTTGCAAGCGGTGTTGATATCGATTAACGAGTGGGCCCAAAGTATATCTCTCCGACTTGGGAGGGACAAATTCCATCTCGATACATACAACCCAACAGATACTTTCCGATCACCTGAGAGACACCTTTATGATCACCCTCTCATAGGATGACGTTTGATGACCTCAAAGCTTTCTTCCGGTACCAGGGAGTTGCATTATCTCATGGTCTAAGGAATACAATATTTGACATAGGAAAAGCTTCGCAAAGATGAACACGATGAAACGATCTAATTGCTTCGCTTAGTTTGGGTCTGTCCATCATATCATTCTCCAATGAAATGATCTCATTATCAATTGACAACTCATGTCTATGGTTAGGAAACCTTAACCATCATTGATCAATGAGCTAGTCCTTAGAGGCGTACCAGGGACACGGTGTTGTTCACAAACCACACAAGTATTAATGTTTCCGCTTAATACAATTCTAGCATGGAATATAAACTTTATCATGAACAAGAATTATAATAATAACATCTTTATTATTGCCTCTAGGGCATAATTCCAACAGTCTCCCACTTGCACTAGAGTCAATAATCTAGTTTACATCTCGCAACAATCTCACACCCATGGCGAGGTGTTGATCATGTTTTACGTGGAAGAGGTTTAGTCAATGGATCTGCGACATTCGGATCCGTATGTACTTTGCTAATCTTGATCTCCATCCGCTATATAATCTCGGATTATATGAAACTTGGATTAATATGCTTGGTCTTTGGATGATATCTTGGTTCCTTAGCGAGTGCTATGGCGCCAGTGTTGTCACACAATATCTCCAGTGGGTCCAATGCACTTGGAACCACGCCAAGCTCAGTGATGAAGTTTCTGATCCAAAATCCTTCACTTGACGCTTCTACAGCAGCCATGTATTCCGCTTCCACTGTAGATCCCGCGATCACGCTTTGCTTGCAGCTTCTCCAGCTCACAGCTCCTCCATTCAAAATATAAACGTATCCTGTCTGAGATTTGGAATCATCCTTGTCGGTGTCGAAACTAGCATCGACGTAACCTTTTATGACAAGCTGTTCATCACCCCCATAGACTAAGAACATTTCTTTAGTTCTATTTAGGTACTTTAGGATGTTCTTCACGGCTGTCCAGTGTTCCACTCCTGGATCACTTTGATATCTGCTCGTCAAACTAAGAGCATTGGACACATCGGTCTAGTACACAAGATGGCATACATGATGGAACCTATGGCGAGGCATAAGGCACTTTGCTCATAGCTTCCTATCATTTACCGTAGAATGGACACGAGCCTTGCTCAATATCTTACTCGACAACATAGGCCTTGAACCTTTCTTTGCCTTATCCATTACGAACCTTTTAGAACTTTGTCTAGGTATGTACCGGCTTAAAGCTATCGAGGCGTCTTTGTCTATCTCTATAGATTTTGATGCCCAATATATAAGCAGCTTCACCTAGGTCTTTCATTGAAAACACTTGTTCAAATAACTCTTCACATCGTTAAGCATGTTGATGTCATTTCCAATAATCAATATGTCATCCACATATAGTACCGTAAACGCCACCGAGCTCCCACTCACTTTCTTGTAGATACAAGCTTCAGAGCAATTTGGAACAAATCCAAAGCTCTTGATCACTTGATCAAAACGAAGGTTCCAACTCCGAGATGCTTGCTTCAGTCCATAAATGGAACGCTGAAGTTTGCATACTTTATCGCATCCTTAGGATCGACAAAACCTTCGTTGCATCATATACAACTCTTCATCAATGTTGCCATTGAGGAAAGGTCTTGACATCCATCCGCCATATTTCATAATCATGAAACGCAGCAATTGCTAATAAAATCGAATGGACTTAAACATCGCTACGGAGAGAAAGTCTCATCGTAGTCAACACCTTGAACTTGTCGAAAACCTTTGTGACAAGCCATGCTTTATAGACGGTAACATTACCATCCGCGTGCTTTCTCCTTGAATATCCATTTGCACTCAACGGCCTTTCGGTCGCTAGGAGGGTCCACCAAAGTTCATACTTGGTTTTCGCTCATGGATCCCAATTGGATTTCATGGCTTCCACCATTTCTCGTAGTCCGGCTCATCATCGCTTCCTCATAGTTCGTAGGTTCACCGTCTTCTACTAACAAGACAAATAAGACAGGGTTGCGCATTCACTCGTGAGGGGCACGTGACCTTGTCGACCTGCGACGCTCAAGAGCAAGATCGTCCAAGCTTCATGATCCTTGTCATTAGCTTCCTCTATTGTTGGTGCAAAGTGCACTGGAACAATTTCGTGTGCGCGCTACTCTCCAATTCAAGAGAAGGTTCAATAACCTCGTCTAGCTCTACTTTCCTCCCACTCACTTCTTTCGAGAGAAACTCCTTCTCGAAAGGAACCGTTCTTTATGACAAACACTTTGCCTTCGGTTCGTGATAGAAGGTATACCCAATAGTTTCCTTAGGGTATCCTATGAAGACGCATTTCTCCGCTTTGGGTTCGAGCTTGTCCGCATCAACTTCTTGACGAAGCTTCAGATCCCCAAACTTTAAGAAACGACAACTTAGGTTTAGCACCAAACCACAGTTCATACGGTGTCGCCTCAACGGATTTAGATGGAGCCCTATTTAAAGTGAATGCAGTTTCTAATGCATAACCCCAAAATGATAACGGCAAATCAAGAAGATACATCATTGATCGGACCATATCTAATAGGGTTCGATTCCTGCTCGACACACCATTGCGGCTGTGGTGTTCCGGTGGCGTGAGTTGTGAAACGATTCCACTTGCTTTAAGATGCGTGAGAAAATCATAACTCAAATATTCACCTCCACGATCGGATCGTAGAAACTTAATCTTTCACGATGGTTCTCCACTTCATTCTCGAATTCCTTGAACTTTTCAAATGTTTCAGATTTATGTTTCATTAAATAGATATACCCATATCTACTTAAGTCATCGGTAAAAGTGAGAAATAGCGATATCCACCGCGTCCGAAACACTCATCGTCGGCATACATCGGTATGTATGATTTCCAACAAGTCCGCTGTTTCGCTCCATCATACCGAGAACGGGTTTTGATCATCTTGCCCATGAGGCATGGTTCGCATGTTTCAAATGATTCAAAATCAAGAGACTCCAAAAGTCCATCAGAATGGAGTTTCTTCATGCGCTTTACACCAATATGACGTAGACGACAGTGCCACAAATAAGTAGTATTATCACTATCTACTTTGCATCTCTTAGCCTCAATGTTATGGATGTGTGTTTCATCCCTTTCGAGATTTAGAAGAAATAAACCATTCACAAGAGGTGCATGACCATAAAAGATGTTACTCATATAAATAGAACAACCATTATTCTTCGATTTAAATGAATAACAGTCTTGCAATAAACACGATCCAGAAATAATGTTCATTCTCAACGCAGGCACATAATGACACTTATTAAGGTTTAAAACTAATCCCGAAGGTAAAACTAAGGAGAGCGTGCCGACGGCCATCACATCAACTCTTGATCCGTTGCCAACGCGCATCGTCACCTCATCCCTCGCAAGCCGCTCATTCCGTAGCTCTTGTTTGAGTTACAAATATTAGCAATCGAACTGTATCAAATACCTGCACTACAACGAGGGCTAGTAAGGAAAACATCAATAACATGTATATCAAATATACCTTTGATGGTGCCAGCCTTCTTGTCCGCTAAGTACTTCGGACGATGCCCAAAGGACCCTTGTCCTTGCAATAGAAGCACCAAAGGTCGGGCTTAGGACCAGACTTGAGCTTCTTCTCCGAGGGCATTGCGCTACACCGCCTTCTTGAAGGGTTTCTTTGCTACCTTACCTTTCTTAAAGGAGGGCTTGTTGACCATCAACACATGATTATCCTTCTTGATGTCCACCGCAGCCTTCACTTTGTAAGAGCTCGGTGATCGATGGAGCCAATCTGATTATGAGTCACTACAAAACTTTTGTAGCCGGGAGGAGTGATTGCAGAACCACGGCAATCTTGAGCTCCTCCGAATCATGCATTCCAGCTTGCTCAAGCTGAGTGTAGCCCGTCATCTTTATGGCGTGCTCACTAACGGAACTCCTTCCTCCATCTTGCGCTTAAAGAACTTCGGAGATCTCATATCTCGAGCGGGCCTGAGTCTCAACATGGTTTTCAGCTCCTCGAGAATCTCTAAGGGCCGAGATACTCTTCAAACGATTTTGAAGTTCGGTTCCATAGCAAACAACATGGTGCTCTTAATCACACCATAATCATCATTCTTGATGATAGACAGCTTTCTCATCGCGTAGCGATTGCAGCAGTGGGTCACCTAACGCTTTCCAAGGACATAGTCCTTTTGTCCGCTGCAGAATGATTCTTAGATTGCGGAACCAATTGGTGAAGTTAGACCCATTGTTTCTAAGCTTTTCCTTCTCAGCAAAAACGTTGAAGTTGAAGTTGGACTTGGCCATGTGATCTACAGTATTTGCAAGTACAATTTAGACTATGTTCATGATAAATAGTTCAATTTAATCAAATTACTAGATGAACTCCCACTAAATTCAACATCCCTCAAATTGTTTAGTGAACACGATCCAAATTCACCACACCTAATCCGATCATCATGAGAAGAGATGTGGTTTCAATGGTGGACAACAAAGTGTCGATCATATCACTCATATGACTCATGCTTAACCTTTCGGTTCTTGTGTTTCGAGGCCATGTCTGTACATGCTAGGCTCGTCAAGCTAGACCCAAGTATTTCTGCGTGAAACTGGCTTGCACCCGTTGTATGTGAGCGTAGAGTCTATAGCACCCGATCATCACGTGATGCTTGGACACGACGAACTTTCGCAACGGTGCATACTTGGGGAGAACACAGTTTTTATCTTGATCTTTAAGTGAGGAATCATCTTATAATGGTACCGTCGCGATCTAAGAATAATAAGATACATAAAGGGATAAACATCACATGCATATAACTTTATGTGACATCGTATAGCCAATCCTCGCGCAATTATCTCCATCTTGTGCGTTCCGGCATGATATCCATAACTCCACCATGATTGCCTCCACCACGAATAGCAACTACAACTATTGCTAACTACTTAGCGATAAAGTAAAGCTATTACATGGCGTATAAGAAGTTGACTCGCAGGTCATACACAATTATAAAGACAACCATATGGCTCCTGCCGGTTGTGTACTCATCGACATGCAAGTCGTGAAACATTACAAAACATGATCATCGCATACAATATACACATCACATCTTGGGCCATACCATATCACCGAAAACACTCCCTGCAAAAACAAGTTAGACGCCTCTACTTTGTTGTTGCATGTTTTACGTGGCTTATGGGAGTAGATGCTAAGAACGATTCTTACCTACGGAAAGCCACAACGGTGATATTATGGTTGCCAAACTCCGGTGTTAATCCCATGACAACTATAGTAAGAGAACGACATCCACCAGCCGCATGTGTGGAACAAGCCACACGTCAAGTGCGGGCCGGTCTCATGACGGCGTCGCGTAAGGTTGGCCTGGACCGCTTCAATCTCACTATCCCGCGTCATAAGAAGAACACAAACAAGAGGCTTTCAACAGAAAACATCAACGCCCGCAACAACCATGTTGCGTTCTACTCGTGAAACACATCTACGCATAGATCTAGCTCTGATACCACTGATGGGTTTCGCGGCATAGTAAATCAAAATTTTCTACGGATGCGAATAGAGGGAAAGCCAAGATCTAATCTAGGAGATGCAATCAACAAGAGAGATTGGATTAGATCTTCATACCCTTGAAGGTTCGCACAGCGAAACGTTCATCGAAACGTGGGTGATGTAGTCGTACTCGCTTCTCCTCCTCGCGATCCGATCCGATCTAGCACCACAAGTGGCGGTGCCTCCGTGAGATGCACACGTGCAGCACCTTGACGTCTCCTCCTTCCTCGGACCAGCAAGTATGGTGGAGAGATAGATTGGATCTATAACACGACGGCGTGGTGTATATGGGGAGAATTTCTGCAGTAGGGCTTCGCCTACAAACAGTCGGGAGGGAGAGAGGAAAGCTAGCAAGGCGGCTAGGGTTTGGAGGAGAGGTGTGTGGTTGGTGCGCCCCCACCCCTCTTTATATAGAGGGGGGGCGCAGCCCTAGCCCCTCCCCCAAGCCCAAAGGATAAGGAGTGGGGGGCATGGACTCTCCCCTCTTCTAGAAACCCTATCTCTAGTTTAAACGATTTAAACTCTCTAGGATCGGCTGGGCCCTATGGGGCCTTGTGCCCCTGGCCCAATGCGGCCAGGACACTCCCTCATAGGCCCATGCCCCTCCCGGAAGGTGGGGCCACGTTGGTCCCCTTAGGAAGGTTCTAGAAGCTTAGGTACAATACCGATTAACCGGAACAATTCGAACTCCAAAACTGCCGCCTTATATGAATCTTATTCTTCGGACCATTCCGGAACCTCTCGTGATGTCCCGGATCCCATCCGAGACTCCGAACAAAAATTCATAAACCAATTATCCAATCTATCCTAGCGTCAAGACATGTTAAGTGTGTGACCCTGCGGGTTCGAGAATATGCAGACATGATCTTCTATCAATAATCAACAGCGGGGTCTGGGCACCCATATTGACTCCCACACATTCATTGATGATCATATCGGATGAACCACGATGTCAGGATTCAAACAATCGCATATATATATTCCCTTCGTCTCGCGATATTTTACTTGCCCGAGATTCGATCGTCGGTACCGTCATACCTAGTTCAATCTCGTTCACAGCAAGTACTTTACTCGTTCTGTAATCCGATATCACTTTGTGATTAACTCCTTAACCACATGCTTTCAAGCGGTGTTGATATCGATTACCGAGTGGGCCCGAAGTATATCTCTCCGACTTGGGAGGGACAAATTCCATCTCGATACATACAACCCAACAGATACTTTCCGATCACCGAGAGACACCTTTATGATCACCCTCTCATAGGATGACGTTTGATGACCTCAAAGCTTTCTTCCGGTACGGGAGTTGCATTATCTCATGGTCTAAGGAATACAATATTTGACATAGGAAAAGCTTCGCAAAGATGAACACTATGAACGATCTAATTGCTTCGCTTAGTTTGGGTCATCCATCATATCATTCTCCAATGAAATGATCTCATTATCAATTGACAACTCATGTCTATGGTTAGGAAACCTTAACCATCATTGATCAATGAGCTAGTCCTTAGAGGCGCATTGCAGGACACGGTGTTGTTCACAAACCACACAAGTATTAATTTTTCCGCTTAATACAATTCTAGCATGGAATATAAACTTTATCATGAACAAGAATTATAATAATAACATCTTTATTATTGCCTCTAGGGCATAATTCCAACACTTCTACCTTTAGGCACCATTAAGAGAGCATAGTTGTCATTCTATGTACAGTATTCCAAAGCTTATTGGTTGATGCATATTGTGATATTACTTGTTCTTGTGCTATTTGTTTCTAGTCACCCTTGTGAACTTTGAAGGTGTCATATGCATCTATTTTCTACTCTATGAGGGACAAGCTGATTGCCACTATGCTATGTTTTCTGTATGTGAAACAAACAAACATTTTTCAATGCATGTTATCCATGATCTTGGTTTGTAGCTTGTCATGTTGCATGCATAGTTACTATGTCCTATTGTTAGAACTCCATCTTTCATGCACATGTTTAGAGTTCTTTGATCCTGGCTTTCAATGCTTGCAAATGGTTAGATCTTTATTGTGAGGGTGCATGTCACGTCAAAAATTATTCTTTTTATCACTTACCTACTCGAGGACGAGAAGGAGTTAAGCTTGGGGATGCTTGATACGTCGGAAACGTATCTATAGTTTTTGATGCACCATGCTTGTTTAGTATCTACTTTGCTTTGTCTACACTTTGCGGTGCTTTTTACAGGTTTTCTGGTACTAACCTATTAACAAGTTGCCACAGTGCCAGTTGCCTGTTTTCTGCTGTTTTTGGTTCCATAAAAGTTAGTAAAGAAATATTCTCGGAATTGGACGGGACAAACGTCAAAGTCAATTACTTTCCGTGGGGAACAAGAAGTTCAGAGGGGAGACGGAGAAGCGGTCCAGGGCGCCCACACCCCCTAGGCATGGGTGGACCTTGCCCCGCGCCTAGGCAGGGTGTGGGGACCCTGGCCGCCTCCTCGGCCTGCCCCTTCGCCTATAAGAATCCCCCGATGCAGCAACCATAAGTACCCGATCAAATCTCCCTGAAACCTTCTGTAGCCGCCGCCGCCGTCATCCCTAGATCGGGGGGATCTGAAGTTCTTCCCGGCACCCTGCCGGAGGGGAGATCATCCCGGAGGCCTTCTCTCCGTATGATGCGTGAGTAGTTCCACCTTGGACTATGGGTCCATGTAGTAGCTAGATGGTTGTATCTCCTCCTTTGTGCTTTCATGTATAGATCTTGTGATCTCCGTTCATGATCAAGATCTAATCTATTTGTAATCATGCATGTTGTGTTTGCGGGGATTCGATGGATATTGAGATTATTATGGTGGTTTGATTAATGGTTTTGTATTTATGATTCTGTCATGTCTGTGTTGTTTGTGATCTTGCATGCTCTCCGTTGTTAGTATATATCTTGGCCAAGTAGTTGCTACTGACTCCAAGAGGGGGTATTTATGCTCGATAGTGGATTCATGCCTCTAGTTTCCAATGGAAGTGATAATAATCTCTTTGGTTGTATATGTGATGTTGCTACTAGGGAGAAAACAACGGTCTCTTGTTCATGGAACATGTGGACTGTTTACCTTACACACTTTGCTTAAGCGGTTATGCTGCTTGCAACTTAATACTAGAGGGGTTCGATTATAACAAGGTGGACTTCTAGTCATAGATGCAGTTGGATGGCGGTATATGTATGTTGTTGTATTGCCCAACTGAATCTCATAGGATCTTCCTGACTAGTAATTGCATTGTTATGCCTTGCTCAGTTCCTGTCAATTTCCCTGCTGTAATTTGTTTACCCTTCATGCCATGTTGTTTATCTAAGGAGATCACCTCTAGTGAACTATGGACCCCGGTCCAATCTTTACCATTGATACATTTTCCACTATTACTTATTTACTTGCTGCAAACCACCATTATCTTCCACAGCATACGTTTAATCCTTTGTTATAGCAAACTGGTGAGCTTGACAACCTCACTTATTCGTTGGGGCAAAGTCTTGAGTTTGTGTTGTTCAGGTCTCCGCGTTGCTTGCAACACCTGTGTGACGTTTCCTTCCTCCTTCTGGTTTGATAACCTCAGTCTCTACTGAGGGAAGACTTGTTGCTGTGCTCATCACACCTTGCTCTTAGGGTTTCTAACGAAGTGCTCCATGTCAAGCACCATCAACACCAGCTCGGTGTCCAAGTTCTTCACAGAGTTTGCATCTATTCTTGTTACCTTTTTGGTCCCTTTTAGGCTTGGCATCTTTATTTTCATCTTTCTTCCCCTTCTTGTTGCTCCCACCTTTCTCAAACCAAGCCTTGAATCTACTCTGCTTGGGTCTGCCAGCCTCTCTTTTCATCAAAGGAGGACACAAGGAGAACTGAATGTCCACTTTAGGCCACTGAGATTGGTCTGTAAGTGCTGGAATTGGTGTTCCATATCCAGCCTTAAATTTTGCTACAGAATAATACTCATGCAAATATGGGTGCATATTTAGCTTGTGTTTGGAGGCCAAGAAAAGTATGGCATGCTTACAAGGATTCCCAGTGTGTTGCTGTGGCATCCCGCAAAACCACTACTAGAAAATCGCGTTGTTTTTGGTGCATTGCATCATCATGACCGCATGCTCATGTCATCATGCCACATTGCATTTGTGCATCGTCATCATCTTGCATGTGCTTGTATAAAACTATTTTCAGAAGAACCCGTCTTTGTTTTCTAAACGCCCCATCTTATTCAAACACCGAAAACCCGGGTCACCGGATTATCTTGTTTTGCCCGCTATCGGTTTGCAAACGGTGTTATTTAAACAAATAAAATTTATATTATTTTTAGCGGGGGCAGTCGAACGGGCCGTATCGACCCGAACGACCACCCCCATATTTCAGATCGGCCCACCTAATCGGCCCCTTCTAAATCCTAAAGCTACCTATTAAACTACCCAGCCCAGCCTCCACCTCACTCCGGCCAATCCCGTTGTGCCACCTCACCCCTCCCTCTGCATCACCCAATCCCCCCCTGCCACATCACCACCCCACTCCCACTCCCTCACATGCACTCACACCACACAGCACGCCACGCACACAACACAACGCACTCACACGCGCCAGCCACCCACACTTTCCCCCTGACCCGCCTCCCTGCCCACGCCCCTCACCGGCCCCACCCACGCTGTCCCAGCCACGCTGCCTCCCTCTCCCCATTCTTCTTCCCGGCCCGCGTGCCCTCTCCTCTTCGCCCCTCCCGCGCTCCACCGCTTCCTGGCCGTGCCACCGCCTCCCTGCTTGCCCCTCCTCGCCAAGCCTCGCCGCCCAGGCCGCGCCCTTGCCTCCTCGGCCTCGTCCCGCCCAGCGCGAAGCGTCCCAGAGCCGCCCGCCGCGCTCACGAGCCGCCCGCCACCTCGCTCGCCACCGCCCCGGTCTCGCCATCGCCGGCCTCGCCCTACCCAGCGCTCGCCCCGCATCCTCGCGGCCCTCACGCCACGGTCGCGCCCGAACCCGTCTTCGCCCGGCCCGCCCGACGCCTCCTCCTCCCAGACTCTCGCCGCCCGCTCCACGCCCCGCCTCCCGCCGTCCGCCGCATTCCCTAGGCGTCGCCGGCGACCTCTCTCTCCGCTCCCCTCCTCCGGCCTGAGCCCCATCGCCGCCGGCGTCTCCGCGCTCGCTGCCCCGCCTTCCTCCGTCTGCGGCGCGGCGCCTCCTCGACCTCGCCCTCTGACCGGTGCCGCTCTGCCGTTGGCCTCCACCGTTGAGCTCCCCGCCCGGGGTGGACAACATCGCCGCCTCGGCCTCTTCCTGCTTCGCCAGATCCCGGCTCGCCGTCTCGCTGAGGAGCATCAGCGCCAATCCGTCGTCGTCGGCCTCACCATCCAACCCGCGCCACCTCGCTGTTCCGGTTTTGTGAGTTCGGTGTAAACGGGTTGCTGTGTTGCTTCTAGAGATGTTGGACAAAGAGGACCGATTCGCCCGAGTTCCGCTTCTTAGCGTGTCGCCATCGACAAGACCGCCTCTCCGCGCCGATGGCGAGAAGTCGGATGCCAAGTTCTACATCCAACGCGTTGACCGGTGAACGAGATGGGCCCCCCCAAGGTCTCCATCCCGGTGCGACAAGCATTTCGCCGCGGGACGCCAAGATCTTCGGAATCGTCAAGGCCGTCATAACCGAAGAGTGAGATGACCACCCCAGGGCGCACGACTCCGAACGATGCCACCATCGGGACCTCTGGGGTTAGTCGACGAACCGCTGCCGATCCAAGTCCGGCATTGAGACCCGAGTACTCCGACAGGGATGCCAAGGCCTACGTCGCGGATCCGAAGGCCCCGATCTCGAGGATCCGCAGCCCCGAGCCATGATCTCCTTCCCGGAGGCCAAGGACATCAAGCACTGTACCCCGGGCACCGATACCCTGGACGACAAGTTCTTCCCCCGGAAGCTTTGACGCTCGTGCGACAAGATCGTCTACCCCGATCCGAGACCCTAACCCCGGAGCCCGAGAACGACACCGTCGAACCCTGGACCCGGAGACCGACCCCGAACCCCGGAACACCAAGATCGTCGAGAACCCTAAATGTGTGACCTTTTCCTCGATACCCTAATTCTATAAATGATATCAACTTGTTGCATATTTAATTGTCTTCTCGCATGCATATCATTTGGTTTGGGGGCCTTATGCCGATTCACCTAATAATTAAATATGGGGCCCATATGCGGGCAAACCTAGCCTTATATTGGCCTCATATAAATTTGTGTAGCGGACCCGGTGCTATCTTCTGCCATGTTAAGACAACATTTAAAATGCGGGGTAGCTAAACAACTTGAACCACCTAATTAATTGTCGGGACCCCGGTTCCGCTTAACATGACCTAATTGCATTGCACCTTCGCCATGCCATACCTCATACATGCATCATGCCGATCTTCTGCCGTTGTATTAAATATTGCATCCGGTGTTTCTTCTAGTGCTTTGCTTCTTCGCGGATAAGGCCGTTGAGTTGATGTGAGCTTCGACCCGATCTTCGAATAGCCCTTCGACAATGTTTCAGGCGAGCATCTCCCCCCTTTCTACCTATCTTACTTTTATAGTATTTATTTCCCTCCTGTTGATCTATTGCTATCTGTGTTGCGATGCTCTAGTTTTCGTACCCGTGAAATCCCTTGCAGCCTTATATTGCCTTGGACCCATCCTATTACCTGTTGCTTTGGTAGCTAGTTGGACTCGCGCGTCGTCGTCGCTTGCTCAAGTGCTGTTGCGTGTTGTTCAGTGCCACAGTTGTTGATGTATTGCCGCATGTTGATGTTGGAGATGATCATAGTTTTACTTATCGCATACTTTAATTCCTGTTTAAAAACTAAAATTGAAATAAGCAGAGGCATCGGTGGGTGATAGATAATATTTGGTTTCAACGCCACTTGTGTCCCGTAAGACCCCGAGTACTTGATAATTGCCTTGATTTATCGCTATCCACATCCGGAGGTATATGGGACCCCCGAGCGAGCTTGATTCAGTCTTATTTCTTGGGGCCACAAACTAGTTTGAGGTTTTATTTACTATCCTGTACTTATGCCATGCTACTTATGTATTTAAATTGTGCAGGATAGCACACTCGATTGTTAGGATCGTGGCACGATTCATGTGTCGACAAGCCCAGTTTGGGTTCCCAATCGTTCACTGGCCGTCCCACAACCTTGAGTCCGTCTCGAGCTTGCTTACTTGCTATGGTCTACTTTAAGGGTGGCCTGAAATATTTCTGAATCCTGATTGTTCATCGTGAAAGCCTCGTTGGGTTTTGATTTGGTTTTTCCGAGGTTGATCGAGCGTGTGTTGCTATTGGTGCACCCCGGCCGGGTAAAACTTTCTGAAAGCCGTGTCCGCGGATATGGACGACTTGGAGCACAGTATCTCGATCATAGACAAGCATAACTAAAGTTTATTGCTGTAAATTTGACTTTATAATGACTAGTAATCAGCTTCACTATAATGTAATGGCTAAATAATACTGCCCACAATTGCTTGTTTGGTTTGTCGCTTGCGACAATGGCATCTGACTAGTAAGTATTGCAACTACAACAGAATGGCTTAATAAAAGTACCCACAACTGCTGGGTTTTGGGGTTATCTCATGCTAATGGTATCTGATTAGTAATTGTTGCAACTATAACGGAATGGTTAACTAAAAGGGCCCACTGCTTATTTTTATCAGGACGACTATCTTTAACCTGACTAGTAATTGCTGCAACGATAACCGAATAAATAAAACTGCCAACTGTGTGAGTTCCTCGGTTGACTTCCTCGTTTGGTCTCGAGGGGGAAACGCCAGGATGGGTTTGTTTGAGGGTAGTGTCAGGATGGTTCGCATAGGTCCTTCTTACCTCTCGATTGCCGCCATTGTTTGAGTCTCTATAGGTTGTTTAGTGCATGCTGCCGCCGCTTGATCCACCATACCTATGTAGGCGAGGACCGCCAATTCTAGCCTCGCTGTCTTGGCCTCAAGATCGACGCCTCTTTTTCCTTTGCCCTTGTCGGCACCCCTTTGTTTAAGCAGGTTTTGAGATCGACGCCGTTAGCGGGTTACCCTTCCGGCTCGGCACCAGGGTTATGGACGCCATTGGTTATTCTTCGTGGCTCTTAGCCCCATTTGCATCTTGTCCATAGTCGGACGCCTCATTTTCAAGGTGATTTGGATCTTTGTATATTATATCTCGTATTCTTGACTCATTGAGTCTGTTACATATATCTGCCTGCATGGGTCCCATCGAGGACTGTTGTGTAATGTTATTACCGCTTTCCACCCGCATTTAAAGTGTCGGTGGCACTTTGAATCGTTTCTATGCGGGTTTTGGCGGATTTTGCTCAAACTTGCATAGGTCCGATTCTGAGGGTGTTACAGTTGCCACTCAAGGCATGTGCATTCATGCAATTGAGTGTCAACAACATGCCTTCTGCCAGTCTTTGTATCTCTGACCTCAGCACCCCACAATGAGGATTTCTCAACACGCAATATGTGCAAGATTTATGCTCGAGTTGACCACCTGCTGCACAACATCAGAAAGCTTATCTCCTTGAAGAACATCACCAAGCCTTCTTCTCAATTCCCACAACCTCATGATCATGATCCTGATTTGGTTAACCATATCATGGACAGGCAAGTCTTTTAACTCCTTCACTTTGTTGTTGAAACTTTTTGCCAAATTATTGTTGATATGATCACATTTTATGGCAGTGTTAAAACCTGACATGTACCATAAAATAGAATGATAGGTTTCCAACCATGTACAAAACTTGACACTATCCTCCTCAAAGCATGCCGCCTTAATCTTCTAAAGGTGATATGAATGTGTCTGCAGTGTAAGATCTTCTTTGCCGCCACATGCGTCCCAAAATCATCTCCTCTGAATTTTTGATCAAATTCATCCACATATGGTCAAGCACTCTTCCGCCAAAGATGAGGGAAAACAATCTTCATGCATTTTCTAAACCTTTATATGCATCTGGTGGACGCCAATGGAGAGACGCCCTATGCATCTTTTCAATCGCATCATGAACCATATTCATGATGCCTCTTAGATCAAACATGTCAATAGCTACAGGGACATCCAATTGTATCCATCTAAAGCATTGCATCTCGCTAGTTGACCGTTCCACTTTATAGTCAAGAATGATGAGTCTATACTCAAATATGGACGGCACCGCTTTGAAGCCATCGATGCAAGGGTTTAAAGCCATGAAGAATTTAGAGAAGAAGACTTTCCTATCACCGTTACCTCAAGATTCTATCTCCACAATCTCGCCAGTGACCTCTTCTCTACTACGCTTTGAAATTATAAATCATTCGAAAGGTATTTGCCCAATCACCATATAGCTCCTTCATTGCCCTTTGCTTTGCCTTCCACACTGTAGTATAATTCAGCTTAATGGGGTACTGCTTTTCCAAGTCTATTTTCAGTCTCTTTGCAGTGATGTTTGGTGTTGTGGATAAAATAGGCTTGATTTTTTCTGCAACCCATAATTGTGATGTCATCATTGTAACTGTTTGAGAATTTGTAATACAAGTATGAGCTTTTGGAATTTTATTCACTCTTATTGTCCTTCCATCAGGTTGGCGTTTAGCAGATATATACCACTTGCAAGGCCTGGCACCACCATCATAACCTATGCATTTTGCATAGAACTTGACTTTATCAGTCCATAAATTATTGGTAGCAAACTCACGTTTGACTGCAAATGTCCTGAAACGCATCCTGAATTCATCCATGCCTGGAAACAATCTCCCAACTTCAATAACTGAGTCCTCTTTGTCATAAACTGTTACTAGCTCATCATCATGTGCATCATCTACATGAACTGTAGCATTTTCCAACAACTCTGGATCTATATCTGCCTCTCCATCACTTGCAGCTTCATCCCTCTCCTTCTCATTGTCTCTGTCATCTATAGGAATGCCAAAAAGCTTTGCCATTTCAATGTCATCTATTGGTGCAATGATCAAATTAGTCCGGGCACGTATCTCAACTGAATTACAATCAACAGTTACAATCTTTTGTGCAGCCCCTTGTGCATTAGCATCAGCCTCAACTATTAACACTGTCAACTCAGTAAGTATAGGCATTACTTGCCTTTGTGAAGCCCAATCATCCTCGACCATCTGAGCAGCTAGCTTCGAGGCCGCATATTCAACCCTCGAATCAGGTTCCAGATCATTGAGTTGTGCTAAAAATAGAACAATTTTGCTTGTCCAACCATTTTGCTCATCGACTTCATCAACTATCCGTTCCCCTGTCTCAATCCTAACATAGTCACATTTCCAATCATCAAATCATAACAAAGAAACATCTTGCTTTGTCCCCCAAACCACACTATCCCCAATTTTTTCCACCATATTTCTCACCGCCTCCTCTCCCATGTTTATTATCTCGTGGGGATCAACATGTTCTAATTCCACCTCCCATTTAACAACCGTGTCTCTCTCAATGAGCTGCGTGCTGCCATCAACTAAAACAACCATAGAGGGAAAGAATTTGATGCAAAATTTGAATGTGTGTCGCGCAACATCGTCTCCCCTGTTTTTGGCGGGCACTGTGAGCTAGCGGAAGCGAACAAGGAGCCGAATCTTACAGAAATTAAGTGTCAGAGATGCGGGATATACCGATTAGAAGTCCCCTCTTGCGGCTCCACCTCGTTCCCCTCGCCCCGGTCAGCACACCTGCCCGGCCTCCACAATCTAGCATCAATCACTACGGGAAAAAAGGACGCTGCCGTCGCCTCTCTCCTTTGCCGTGTGCCAAAAGTCCCGGAACACGGCAAAGAGAATCTTTGCCGTGTGTAAACCAACAAGAACACGGCAAAGGACAGGTGCACGGCAAACAGCAGAAACAGAACACGGCAAAGAAAGTAACACGGCAATGGACCGACTAGAGCACACGGCAAAAAACAATGCACACGACAACGATGACCAACACGGCAAAGGTTGAGGCACACGGCAAAGACCTGGGACACGGCAAAGAGGAGGCACACGGCGAAGAACGAACACACAGCAAAGAGTCATCACACACGGCAAAGGAGGAACACGGCAAAGATGTGTCGGCTCCGTTAGACGGACGGAACCGTCAAGTACTTTACTTTGCCGTGTGGATGCAGTAAACACACGGCAAAGGCTTTGCCGTGTTCCGGGCGCAAAGACACACGGCAAAGAGCCTTTGCCGTGGCTGCCGTTGCCGTGTGGCTTTTGCCGTGTGCATGCACGGCAAAGGCTTTGCCGAGTTCCGGGGGGGCTTTGCCGTGTCTTTTTCCCACACGGCAAAGAGCCTGCGTGCCGTAGTGAATGGGCACACTCAGATCTCGAATTGAGAAGAATGGGAGAGGAATTATGTTTCAAATGGCACTCACCACCTTCGTTGTCGAACGAAAGCGCTGCCGCCTAAAAGAATTGCCCTGCCGCCACCGCTGCCGAGAACGATAGGTGAGGTCCGTTGGGGAAGCTACAGTAAGTGTGACGCGCGCTCTCGAGTCAGAAGCGGTTGGTTTGACTGGCTGTCCCAACCGACCGGTTTGACTTAACCCTAATCTTGAAACAAAGTTAAAATGTGCCCTTAACGACCGTTTTATGACCCGTGTGGCCCTAGGCTATTAGCTGCCTAGCGTCGCATGCGAACTATTCTTTGCAACGATATCGTGTTCTTTTTAATTTCGCGTAAAGACGTCGCATGGGAGCTATAAGCCCGAGAAAGTTGGATTGCCAGGATTTGATCAATAAGCTATTAGGTGGTTTGTTGCTGGGACTCAATCTTCTATAGGTGAAATAGAATCCGGCCGGCGTTCTGCTTCTCAACGGTTTGTTCGGTAAAGTAGGAAATTTAATCTCCCAAAAACTCTTTAGGGTAAAAGCTTTTCTAAAAAAAAACTTTAGGGTAAAGCGAAGCGAGAGCTAGCTGGACACGGCGCGTGTGTCCTGTACCGACTCCGACTGGTGCGACCCACATATATCCTGCACGCTAGCTAGCTAGCTAGCTCGTATTTTAGGTTCGCCAACACACTCAAACCCTAGCTGTGCTTGGTAGCCACGTACGGCTGACGACCCTCTGAGTACGTCTTCCCGATCTGTAGGTTGGCTGGCCTGCGATGGAAACGCGGAGCCGCAAGAAGAGGGAGATGGAGAGGAGCCCATTATCAGAGCTCCCCGACGACCTTCTCGTCGAGATCTTCTCGCGCGTGCCCTTCAAGTCCACCCACCGCTTCAAGTGCGTTTGCAGGCGATGGCGTGACGTCGTCTCTCACCCTGACCACCGCAAGAAACTGCCGGGTCGACCTCGCCGGCTACTTCTACAAAACCGGCCATCTGCCTTATGGATTTAAGAATCGGCATTACGAAAGCTTAACAGGGAACTGGTGCCCTGGCATAGACCCTTCCCTGTCGTTCCTGCCCAAATACAGGGGTTGTGACATTCATATTGACATGTTGGACTCCTGCAATGGCCTCCTCCTCTGCCGACGACAACAGCAGTCCGATTATCACGGGAAATTGGATTACGTGGTGTGCAATCCGGCCACTAAGAGATGGGTGGCTGTGCCTCACACCGACTGGTCCAGCAAGGTGCGGGTCGTCGCTCGCCTAGGGTTCGACCCCGTCGTCACCTCTCACTTCCACGTGTTTGAGTTTGCACAAGTGAATAAGGATATGGATATGCTAGGAGTTGATGCACACATCAAACCATTGGGGATCTACTCTTCCAAAACCGGAGTTTGGACACATCCGACCGATTGGGACTGTCCAATTGATATAATGAACTTTTCAGGTAGCACATTTTTCAGAGGAGAGCTGTATTTATCTTCCTATGATGATAAGGTTGTGGCTGTTGTCGACATGGAGGGAAATTGCAGGGCCATTCCTATTCCTAGGTCACATGGTTATTCTTGTGCTGCCAAAGATGTTTATGCATCTCAAGGACAATTGTATTTGTTGAAAAATTCTAGTCCTTCTCAACTATCAATCTGGGTTCTTAAAAATCCTAATACTGGTACTTGGACATTGAAGCACCGTGTCAGCCGCTTGCGCTTATTTGGAGCAGATCCATCTTATGCATGGATAGAAAATATTATCATCCACCCAGAATACAATGTGATACTTATATTTTTCACAAACTTCCGCGTCTGTCGGAGACTGTCGGTGACAAAAGTACTGTCATATGATATGGATTCCAGGGAGCTTCATTTTACACGTGTGCTTGGATGTGACTGCAGGAGACCTTATCTTTCATATGTACCTTTGTTCTCACATTCATTGGCAGATGGGTACTAGAAATATTATAGGTATGTAGTGCGGCTTCACAACGGTGTTTTTTTTTGCCAAGAGAATGTCTTGTATCTTTTTTATGAACATAATAATGGTGTTTATATTTTTTTCATGATTTTTGAGTTAGCTCTTGAACATTATGATATTCGAGACCGGTCGGGACTTTGGGTAGGTATTTTTATGATGTTTTGAGTTAGCTCGTCACGTGGATGTACGATAGTACAAGGGGGTGTGCCGGAATTGTCCACTAGCATGTTGAGCTTTGTTTGTTACTGGCTAAGGATAGTTTTCACGATTCCTCTACGGTCTCACTTGCGAGGAACGAAAGAGAGTTTATTTGTTCAGCAATCAGCTTGGGTCAGCATGTTTGAATCTCAAAAACAAAGATATGTGTGTAATAGGAGGATTCCCTCGGACTTTATTCATAAGGTGATCAAGAGATCTTATAATGTGTCTAGAGGATGATCAGACTTTTTCATGTCATGCAACCAAATAAACTATCCTTGCCCTTTATTGAATTTTTTGAATCGAATAGATCCTTAAAAATGTCACATCTGCAAGTATGTGAGTCCAGCTTCCACATTTAGATCTACCAATAGGCTTGCGCATGTACAATGACCAACAATATCCGATTAATTTTGAGCCAGAGCTAAAATTTTAAATATGAAATTTAATTAAATGACTAAAGTTTTGTTTAAATGTCTACCTTAACATAAGTATTATATTTGGGGAACCATTTTACTCCAATATGGTTTATAACTGAATCACTATTGTTGAATGATACACGTACCTGTCAGTGGTTTAACATTAGTGGAGATAAAGTACCCCTGACGGTCCTACCTTGCCTATCAATAGTGGTACTTCCAAAAACACACACACAAAATGCCGATGGCGCTCTCAACAGACCATTTGCACTTATAACAGGAGGATTCCCTCAGACTTTATTCATAATGTGATCAAGATATCGTACAATATGTCTACAAGATGTTATCGGTGGGTTTATAATGATACCCGACGAGTGATCTCTGCCGCCAAGAAGCGCCGCACCGCGGAGCACGGGCCAGACCCTCCGCGCCGCCGCCCTCCACCACCTGCAACCGGAGCCGTCTTTTGCCTAGGAGCACCACGCGACGAGGAGCTCGCCAGCCCGCTCGAATCACCTCGCGCCAGGGAGAGGAAGACCCGATGCCGCCGGCCCAGCGCGGGCGAAGTCTAGCGGCGCACGCCGGCGGCGGCGGAAGATCCGGAGAAGAGAGGCTGGGTCGGGGACGGGATTGGGGCGCTTCCGTCGCACGCGGCAGGGGCAACGTGAAGCGGTCGTTTTTCGGACGATGTCCCACCCTATAACATACTTGCTATGGACGTGATTCCCTCTGTCGTTTGCTGAATTTGTTTGCTACAAGATTTTTCTTGTTTTGCTACAACGCCGCAAAACTTTTGGTTCGAGGTCTCCCGACAAAAGTTTGCAGCAAGTCTCCAATGAAGTCAGGTTTTCTACATTAATAAAACCAAATTGCTACAAAGTCTCCTGCGAGGCTTCCGGCGAGGTCTCCGAAAAGACAGTGTTTTTGTTCTAGTTTTAGAGCAAACCGTTTTATAGCAAAATCGAGACATTTGTAGCAAAAGGAAATTTAGACAAAACAACAGGACACATGTCAACTAAGGAAGCACGACGATGGGAGGATTTGCATCGTCCGGGGGACACTCCGTATTATCTTTGCCCTACGCGATGCCGCGAGATGCAGAAGTAGGGGCTAGCGACCTAGGAGGTGCCCTGGCGATGGCGTCCCCCGTCCCGCCTCAAGGCCGGACCTTGGCCCGGCTGCCCGTCGCCCTCGGCGCGCTCTGAGGCCAGGCGCTGCCCAGCTGGAGCGGCGGGCGGCGGCAGCCACTCCCTCGCTTCCACACCGTCGGCGCGTCGGCCGGAGCCGGTGACCTCCGGGGCCGGCTCTGGCTGATGTGGCCGAGGAGGAGGAGGAAGGCGGCGAGCTTCGCCCGCAGATGCTCGCCTTGGCTGCGGCGCCGCCGACTTCCTCCAATCCGGCACTCCTCGCGGCGTCGGCTGGCGGACCCTCGCGGCGCTCGCGCGCCCTCGTCGGCATCCATCCGGGAGCCGCAGCAGCGAGCCCCTGGCGCTGGATGCGGAAGGGCGGAGCAGGAGGTGCCCCGGCGTCACGGGCGACGGCGCGCCGCCGAGGGACGGAGGCGACCGCTCTAGTCTGTGGCTGGCTTCCACAGGGGCTCTTGGGCCTTTGGTGGGCTGGGCTGGTCTTGGGCCCTGGCAGTCTGCCTTGCCGCCAGACGTCCGCGTTACTGCGGGCGAGATGGGCCGCTCGGCCCAGGCCCACCCCGGGGACCCGCCAGGGGAAACCCTAGCGCCCGTCCATGCCTGGACCTGGGTGCACGCTTCGTGCAGGTTACCAAACGTTGTCGCCATACCTCCTATCCCCATCCCGTCCCTTGACCACCTCACCCCCGCGCCGGCGATTGCTGCGCCGGCCGCCGCCTCCTCCGCCGCCCCACGGATGACCTATCGGGCTGTCAAGCGCCGCCGTGCCCGACCCTCGCCCGTGGCTGCCCCCGCCCTCCCGTCGCCGCCTTGAGCCCGACAGCGGGCGTCTGGACGCCGTCGCCTCGCCGGCCATGCTCGTCCCGCCACTCCGGCTACTTGCCCAGGTCCGGCCAGGACCGCGGCCACGCCCGCTCCCCCTCGCGGGACCTGCGCCGGCAACCCCAGGGCCACTCCCTGCAGGGGCGGACGGAAGGCGGCCATGGCAGGGCTCGCTCCCCTGCAGGCCAGCAGCGGGAGTCCGAGCTCCGCCAGGCTCTGCTGCAGCACGCCTCCGACCGCGCGCCTGCTGACCACTCGGCTCAGGGGGATTGGCACCGAGACCGAGACGGCGCGCGCCCGCGCTCTCCCCCACGCGTGACGGCACCGAATCCCGCGGACCCGGCCAAGAAGAAAAAGAAGAAAGGCAAGAAGAAGAAGAAGAAGAAGAAGAAGAAGAAGAAGAAGAAGAAGAAGAAGAATAAGAAGAAGAAGAAGAAGAAGAAGCCCTCCTCAGCGTCGGGACCGTCTGCCTCGACCCCCGCACCCCCCCCTGTCGCGCCCAGCAGCAGTTGGAGTACCTCGCGCACTCGATTGCCGGGGGATTCTACTACATTGACATTGGGGGTGGCGATGACGGTCCCCGCGAACCTCGTGTAGCATCCCAATTGTCTAACAATTGAAATGCTAATTGGTCTAGTAATATAATGCTACTTCCTATATATAATTGTTGCATCATAATTATATCATGCTCATGTCATCATGCCACCTTGCATTTGAGCATCATATAAAACCCTTTTGATTTGGTTCTTCTCTCATATGCATTGTAAATTGTATTTGCCTCTTGATATTGTATTTGGTTATTGATATATTGTTTAAATGCCCAAGTTGAGTTGGGGGCATATCTTTTATTCAACTCCATCACCTTTCTCTGCCACCACCTTATAATTCCACCATCCAACTAAATATGAGCTTTGCACTTTATTTGGTTTTACCTCTAGCTCATGTGGGTTGGGATGGATCCAATTCTATCTCCCCATGCTATCATATATGCACCATTTTGTTTTCACATTATTGGTTTATAAGAGCCACATGGCCACCTTAGCATGCCTTGTGGGTGGAACCCTTTTCTAGCTTCTCTATGTGTTGTTTTGGGGTTATTATCATGTTGGGATATTTTTGGGCTTACTAAATGCCTAGTGGCACATACACACCAGCATGTCCCATTTTATTCAAATATGGTCATCTCCAACTACTCCACATGGGGCATCCTTTCACTTCTTTTAGCTTGGCTTATTCCATATTTCTGGAATGCATATGTATAATTCTATGGATATTTATTTTGTTTTCACAAGATGAAACCTAGCATTAATGTTCATGCATGGGCCATGCAATCATAACCCTTGGCCTTCTTCTCTTTGTTTTGTTTTATCTTGGTTTGAGCCTTGCTTTTAATTCAAACTAGATGTTTCTTTGTTTTTGAATCTCTTAAACCATAATATAAACCTACCCTTTGGTTTGGCTAAACCAAACCATCCCTAAACCTAACACCCCCCCCCCCCTCTCACTTTATCCTCTCCCCTAAACCCTAGTCCCTCTCTAACCTAAACCGAGTGTGGCATCCCGCAAAACCACTACTAGAAAATCGCGTTGAATTTGTGCATTGCATCGTCATCATCATGCATTGTCTGCATAAAACGATGTTCGCAAAGCCCGTTTTGTTTTCTAAAACGCCCCCTCCTTTTTCAAACATCAAAACCGGGTCCCCGGAATATTTTGTTTGTTGCTATCGGTTTGCAAATGGCGTTATTAAAACAAATAAAAATTATAATTATTTTAGTAGGGCAGTCGAACGGGCCAACCCGACCCGAACGACTACCCCAGAAATTAAATCGGTCCAAACCTAAAACCTATTCTACCTAAAACTCTACCCACCCCCTCCTTCCACATCACCCGGACCAATCCCCTGCTGCCACATCACCCTTGCCCCAACCCCCAACCAATCAGAAACCGCCACCTGGCCCACTTGCCTCTCTCCTCTTCCCATCCAGCCCCACCAACCCAACACCACACGCAGACACCCCCCTATCCCTGCACAGGCCCGTTCCCCAAGGCCCTGCGTCGGCCAACCCGGCATGCAGCGCATGCCCTGCCCATCCAAAGACGCCTGCGACCGCTGCCTGGCCCCACCCCACCGACAACCCCTGTCCCAGCGCCTCCCTCTCCCCCACGCGTTCTTCTCCACACCGCACGCGACCCCCACCCCCTCGCCTCCACCCCTTGGCGTGCTCCCTCGCGCCCGGCCCTCTCCGGCAGCGGTGCCTCGCCCCGGCCTCGCCCGCCCGCCTCCGCCGACCACGCTACCAACCACCCCTCCGCGGCCCGACGCCGCCTCCCGCTCCCCATCCGGCCGCGCCTCCTCTGCTCACTTCGCCCCGCTCAGCCAGCGCCTCGCCCCGCCTCGCCGCCGCCTCTCTCCCCGCATCCACCGTCCCTCGCCGGCCGCTGCCTTCCTCCGTCCCTACGCCAACATGAGAGCCCTCCCGCTCAGCCGGCCCAGCCCTCCCGGCCTTGGACCCGACCCTCCGAGCTCCGGCCCCGCCCGCCCGTAACCGTCGACCCAGCGCTGCCAGCGGTGCTCCTCTCCATGAGCCCTCCCGCTCGAGCAGCCCGCGCCTCCCCTCCGCCCATTGGACCGCGCCCGCCCGTCCCATCTCTGCGTCCGGCCCGTCGGCCTGCGCTCCCCGCCGCGCGACCCCGTACGCCGCTGCCCGCCGCTGTCGTCCCGACCGAGGCCAGCGCCTCGCCTCTACGGCTCATCGCCGTGTATTCGAGTTCTTATGGTGGTATCCGTGTCGTTGGGGCTACAACGAGCTCGTGGAGGCGTGCGTGACCCACATCAAGAACGAGTAGGTGCGCTAAGGAAAAGAGGTTGCTGCGTGTGTAATCTACTCGACGGCTTTATCCTTTGGTGCGTGTGGTCAAGTGCGGCATAGTTGATCGTCGAAGACCCGCATGCCGTGTACACCTCGACAAGATCTGCAGCCTGTTGGAGATCGAAGCGATCCGGAGAACTCCGTCACGGAACCACAAGGCCTTGAGGGAAGCGACAAGACCTACCTCATGGACCGCCTGTTCGAAACCAAGCACTCTGTTCACACGCGACAAGATCTTCCCGACATCGAAGCGACAAGATCGCCATAACACCCAAGACCACAGGTGCAACAAGTACCGCTTCGAGCGCCAAGTTCGCCGACAGATACACCGGCGATGCCTTGAGGACGCCAAGATCTTCACCGGACACGAGTCCACGAGACCCGGATGCGCCAAGACCTACCCACAGGTCGAGAACGACCCCGTCGAACCCTAAACCCTGAGACCGACCCGGACCCCGGAAACCTCGGAACCCCAAGATCGTCGAGCCCCTCTGATGTGTGACCCCTTTTCCTCGAACCCTATTTTATAACATAACAACAACTTGTTGCATATTGAATTGTCATTCATCTCGCATGCATAGCATTGGTTTGGGGGCCTTATGCCGATTCACCTAATAATTAAATATGGGGCCCATATGCGAGCAAATCTAGTCTCATATCGGCCTCATTTAAATTGTG
Organism: Avena longiglumis; assembly: GCA_030063025.1. Taxonomy (NCBI): domain Eukaryota; kingdom Viridiplantae; phylum Streptophyta; class Magnoliopsida; order Poales; family Poaceae; genus Avena; species Avena longiglumis. The sequence continues at coordinate 74,005,596 of CP125973.1, read as the reverse complement.
TAGCGAACCCGGTGCTATCCTCTGTCATGTCAATCCAACATCTAAATTGCGGGGGTTTCTAAACAACATGCACCACCTAATTAATTGTCGGGACCCCTGGTTCCGCTTAATCTTGACCTAATTGCACCGCACCTTTGCCATGCCATACATCATACATGCATCATGCCGAACTTCTGCCGTTGTATTAAATATTGCATCCGGTGTTTCTTCTAGTGTTTTGCTTCTTCGCGGATAAGGCCGTTGAGTTGATGTGAGCTTCGCCCCGATCTTCAGTTGAACCTTCGCCAATGTTTTCAGGCGAGCATCTCCCCCTTTCTACCTATCTTACTTTTATAGTATTTACTTCCCTCCTGTTGATCTATTGCTATCTGTGTTGCGATGCTCTAGTTTCGTACCCGTGATATCCCTTGCAGCCATATATAGCCTTGGACACATCCTATTACCTGTTGTTTGGTAGATAGTTGGACCCGCGTGTCGTAGACGCTTGCTCAAGTGTTTTGCTTGTCGTCAAGTACCACAATTTTTGGAGGTTTGCCGCATGTTGATGTTGGAGATGATCATGGTTTTACTTATTGTTCACTTTAATTCCTGTTTAAACAACTAAAATTGAATTAAGCAGAGGCATCGGTGGGTGATAGGTAAGATTTGGTTTCCGACCGCCCACTTGGGTCCCGTGGGACCGAGTTCTTGACACTGTTCGAGATCGAGCGCTAACCACGGTGGGGAGATATGGGCCCCCATTGATTATTACCTGATTTCAAAGTATTGTCTGGGGCCACAAGTAGTTTGGGGCTTTATTACTATCCTGTACTTATGCCATGCTTTACCGCTTTATTTACGATTGTGCGAGTATCGCACCTTTGTCTTTATTTAGGCGGAATGTTTTTGTATGTCGGCAGTCCCGATTGGGGACTCTGTCGTTCAGACCATTGTCGCAAACCTAAGTCCGTCTCGGAACCGGCCGACTTCGTTGCGGGTGTACTTAGTGGGGTGGCCCCCGTTGCTTTAGGTGCAACGTCGTGACTTAGGCCCCGCCGACATACCGATGGGTGTATGTTAACGATCGGCAAAAGGGTCAGTGCTGGATACTTTGGTGCACCCCTGCAGGGTTAAATCTTTTCGAGAAGCCGTGTCCGCGGTTATGGACGACTTGGAGCACAGTGCTTGATCATAGACAACTATAACTAAATTTTACTGTTTTAAATTGACTTGTTCCCGATATGATTAGTAATCAGCTTCACTACAACGGAATGGCTAAGTAAAAGTACCAACATCTGCTGGGTTTTGTGGTTATCTCATGATCATTGTACCTGACTAGTAAGTGCTTCAACTATAACGGAATGGTTAACTAAAAGTGCCCACTGCTTACTTTATCAGGACGATTATTTAAACCTGACTAGTAAAGTGCCACAACTATAACTGAATAATTAAAACTGCCAACTGTGTGAGTTCCTCGGTGGACTTCCTCGTTTGGTCTCGAGGGGGAAACACCAGGATGGGTTTGTTTGTTGATAGCTTCAGGTTGGATCCGAATAGGTCTTTCTCCCCCCTCTCTGATAACCGCCAGTTGTATCGAGTCTATATAGGTTGTTTAGTGCATCTTGCCTGCGCTCGATCCACCATACCTATGTGGCGAGGACCGCTTTCTAGCCTCGCGTGTCTTGGCCTCGATCTTGGCGCTCCTCTTTTCCTTTGCCCTTTGTCGGCACCCCTTTTGTTTGAGCAGGTTTTGAGATCGGCGCGTTAGCGGGGTTACCCTTCCGGCTTTGGGCGGGGTTATGGGCGCCATTGGTTATTCTTCAGGGCTCTTAGCCCCATTTGCATCTTGTCCGTAGCTGGACGCTCTATCGTTTTCAAGGTGATTTGGATCTTTGTATATTATATTTGTATTCTTGACTCTTTGAGTCGCTGTTGTATATATATCTGTTCTGTGGGTCCCATCGAGGACTGTTGTATAATGTTATTACTTTGCTTTCCACCTGCACGAAAGTGCCTGGTGGGCACCTTCGAATCGTTTCTATGCGGGTTTGGCGAGTTTCGCTAAAACTTGCATAGGGCCGATTCTGAGGGTGTTATACCGAGCTTCCTCCAAGCTAACCCTAGCTGCCCTCTCTCGGCCTCACCCCCTCTCTCTACCTAGCTGGCCCCACCTGACCACCCTGGACCCACCTAGCTGCCTCCACACCAAGCAATAACCCGAGCCACACCCCCTCTCTCCAAACCCTAGCTCCAACCCTAGCTACAACCGAGCCTATCCTCCTCTCTCTCTCTCTAGCTCTCTCCCTGCCCCGCAGCCCCACCCGAGACACCCTCCTTAGCCTCACCCTGTCCCACCTGGAAGCCCCTGCCGTGGGGACGAGCACGTGAGGAGGAGGCGAAAAGGTGGCAGCCACCTTTATCTTCACCACCTCCCACGGCACCCCTCTCCTCTTCGTCCCTATCTACTCCTCTCTCTCGCCTCCTCTAGCCTCTCCCAGATCCGCCCAGGCCTTGCCCTTCCTCCTTCTTCTCCCACATGGCTACCCCATAGCCGGCCACCGTCGGCATCACCCTACCACCACCGTGTGAAGGAGGCGGAGTCTGGGCGTTGGGGAAGACCGGGGCGACCACTGCACCACCCTGTGCAGCGCAGGGAGGAGAAGGACCAGGAGCCCAGGACCAGCGCGCCCGGCCAAACCCTAGAACTCGGCCGCCGGCCTGGCGTCGACCTTGCTCCTCGGCCCGATCCAAGCCCTCCGAGCGACCGCGGTGAGCCCTTCTTCTGCCTGGCATGATCCGCCTCGCCGTGCCGCCCTAGATCCGCGGCCCTTCTCGCCGAGCGCCTCGGTGCACCGCCCTCTGCCCCGTCACCGCGCATAAACCCTATCTAGGGCCCGTCCGCCCTAACAACTACCCCCTCCTAGCCCGGCGGTGGCGCCTCACGCGCCCGTGTCGCGTGTTGAGCTCGCGCCCATGACGCGAGCACCGTTTTGTCCGAGATTCAGAGAAGATCCACGGTGCGAGGGCACTGCGATTAACCCCACCTTTTGACTCCTGCAACCCACGCCTCCTCGCTAGCCCCACTGGGCCAGCCCACGTAACGCTGAAAACCCCGGCTTTTCCCGTTCGCAACCCGCGCTCCAGCCTCAGCCCCACCTGTCATTCCCTGTCCTCCTCGCCGCTGTCACGTGGGCCTGCGCCAGATGGCCCACCCCGCAGCCTCGGGCTAAGCGAGCCACAGATGAAGCTTTTCTGTGCGCGTGTTGTCCCAGTCAGCCAGTGGCCCACTTGTCACTCACTGTGGCTGGATCTGACTGGGTGACAAAAGTATTTTCTGGAATTCTGTTTTGTTTTAAATTTCCAGGAAAATGTTTTAATTTCAAATTCAAATCTGTATTTAAATAACTTTTCAAATATGAATTCAAATAATACATGTGATATATGTTTTGAAATCAGAAAAATGTGAGGAATTCAAATATGCTATCCAAAATATATTTTGAACCTTAAAATTTCAAGTTGATTTAAATTACAATAAAATGCCCTTTTACCTTATTTATTTAATAACTTTTGTTTTATAACTCCAAATTTGACAAATGATATGTCTAAAATGATTAGCTCGACGAGACCTTTCTGTTTATGCATTCCTTGTCCTGTTTTGCAGCATGCATCATGTAAATATAATGTATACAGCAACTTATTTGAGTATAAAATATGATTAAAACACCATAAAATGATTTATTCTTGTATTCCACACCTCACCCATGCCATGCTACATTGTTGCCATGCAAATTGTGCATCATTCATCAAGGCATGATTGTTTGCTTGTCGCATTTAATTCATATGCTTGTGCACTTTATTTATGTTGGCCCTTGTTTGTTTGGTTCTTCTTCGAATAGACGCTGAGCAGGGAATATATCAAGAAACCCAGGAGCACTACCCAGATCCTTCTCTCGCTTCAACAAAGCTGCCAGGCAAGCACTACCACATGCTTGCATACATATAGTACCTATTGCCTCTATTTTATTCTTGCATCATTGAGTCGCGATTGCATTAAACTGAATCCCAAGTATTGCATAGCCTTTACTTTTAAACCCCACCAAAGCTTGTTCCTCCATCCCATGAGCCATTACTACAGGAGTTGTTTGAGCCATGCGAGTCGTAGAACAGCATGTGTAGGGTATGTGAGTGTCTGATGGATAACGAGGTACCTAAACAACTTAACCTGAGTAGTAATGGGATAACTAATGAAAGTGGCACCGGTGAGCAATATCTGCTATTTGGTTTTCATGCTCACTTGTGTCCTGAGGACCCAGTACTTGATTCCTGTTCCTTGAATATTCGCTATCCACATCCGGAGGCTTATGGGACCCCCGAGCGAGCTTGATTCATTCTTATTTCTTGGGGCCACAAACTAGTTTGAGGTTTTATTTACTATCTGTACTTATGCCATGCTTTCGCTTTATTTAAATTGCGATGTAATCGCACTGCATCGTTAGGATCGGGACACGATTTGTGAGATCGGCAAGCCCACACACTTTCGGGTTCTCGTTCTGCCGTCACCCAAACCTTGAGTCCGTTTGAGTCCCAACTTCGTGGTAGCTTAATGGGTGGCCTCAAATATTTCAATCCTCGTGATTGCTTTGTCGTGAATGCCTCATTGGGTTTTGATTTGGTTTTCGAGGTTGATCGAGTGTGTGTTGCTATTTGTGCACCCTGCGGTAAAACTTTCAAAGCCGTGTCCATGTTATGGACGACTTGGAGCACGTTTCTCGATCATAGACAAGTATAACTAAAGTACCGCTTTTAATTTGACTAAGTAATCGACTAGTAAATAGTGCAATACTCATGGAATGGATAATAAAATGCCAGCGGATGGGGGGTTGTCCGCTTCCTCGTTGGTAAGCGAGGAGGAGGATGGATCTGTTAATATTACTATTATAACTGTTGTTATTAATTCACGGACATCCGTCTCTCTTTGGTTAGGCGGATGGTTAGCGAGTATCTATAGAATTTCTAGGTTTTATCTTTTGCTGCAATTGCGTCACCCCAGGTTGTGTCCCCTTTAGAGGCATAAAGACTTGCTGAGTACCCCTAGGGTCTCACACGATAAATTATTTGATTCTGATGAACATGTACACTCACAAGATGGATACTGGGTGGAGGAGACGGACGATGTGGGCAACGATCATTCGGTGTAGAGATTCCGGGAACGGGGATCCGTGAGATCTGTGGGCGGGATGTGTTTATTTTATGGGGCATCTTATGCCAATTTGCTTCTTATCCGTACTCGGATCTTGTTGTCGCTTCCGCCTGATACTCTGATGTTTGATGTATGAGGAGATATCCTAAACTATTATATCTATCTAGGACTTTTGGATCTTGCCGTATGGCGTTGCAATATTTCTATTTCTTTTAGATGGAAGGGCTCTGATGTACTGTTGTATGGTGGCTTGCATACATACTCATTTGTGTATGTAGTTGATCCCTTCGCCTGGACACGCCACTTCTTGTCGATGTTTGGAAATGGTTGGGACGACCGAAAGGTCTACTGAGTGGCATTTGGGCCCCACCGTACTATTTCAACCATTTCCTCATCCAGGCTAGTAACTAGGAGTAATTCACCGAGGTAGTTACAATTGGTATCGAGCCATCCCGCCTTCGTGGTCTCAGCCAAATGGTCGTTGTCAGTCTAGCAAATATTTTAGGTAGTTATGTATACTAGGGAAAAACAAAACGTGAGAGTAGGACTGCTTCCACTTTTCTTCTTACCCACCCACCCACCCTTTTCTGGTAAGAAAGTGTAACGTTTTCAATCCTCTTCTTAAAAGTTCAAACTAGGATTCACGTGTTCTGGGTTTCCGTAGTACTATAGGTTGTGTGTGTGCGTGTGTGTGTGTGTGTAATTCCTTGTCTATCTGTTGCATCCAACATGTTATCTTTATCAGCCTTTTGGTTATCAACTGTTGGTACATTCCATACCGACAGGCTTTTGAATACCGGCGCGATCTATCTGACTCCTTGTTAACTGGTGCCATCTTCTTAAGGGTGTCCTTCCTTCTAGCAACTCCACATTCTGTGAAACCATCAGTTGCTAATCGCTACCTGATAAGTGTTTTTGCGCATCTATTGGTATTTTAATGCCGAAAAATGCGGAAAAATTTTCTTTGATACATGTGTGCTTCCACATTCCTTTTCAGTCGTGTGTGAAACATTATCTATCTCCCTTTTCCATGCTAACTCATTCTTTTGTCACCGGCGCTTAATCCTAGAGTTTCATTTCATCTCCAATTCTCTTGGGCTAATTACATAACATGTGTCGATCTGATGCTGGTGATTGTAATTTGGTTCTCGGCATAGCTATATGACACTTATCTTGAGTGGAATATGGAAAATGCAATCACCACTATCCTCCAAATGGTGATGGTTATCTCCTGTGATTTTGAGTACACCGTGATCATATCTATGCACATTCAAGCATCTTTGGCAATCCGGAGCTTCTCAAGGAACTATGGCGGTCTATCATCTGTCCATCATGCTGCACATCTTTTTGAACTCCCTATCTGCAAAATTCTCTTTGAGACGAGGGAATTGCATCTTTTCGTCTCTGATAGCTTTGCTTAAGGTATGAGCTATCATCGGTTCTTATCCAAGATCTCTTTATCTTTGTAACCAGTGATCCGATCGACAATGTGAACCAGGTGGCATTTCATGTTCTCTTCCAAGGACCGCTTAACCTATTCTCGGTCAACATCTTCTTCAACAGAATCCTTCGTAACGTTGATCTTTCAAAGAGCGTTGAGCTCAGAAAGTGTTTCGAGCATTTGTTCGTTCTCCCGCCTCTTGAACTTGGTATTCTGGGAATATCTTGTTAATCCATGGTGGTATATGTTGATAATATGCTAGCCTATTCGATATCTATGGAAGGACATGGAAGATCATCTGTGTCTCTTTCGCTCGAGCTTCGTGAGCACTGCCTGTGTGCAAAGTCTCAAAGTAAGAATTCTGACTTTTTGAAGTCACATATCTCGACCACGTCCTTCTGCTAGATACATCACTTCAATTATGGAATCAGCAAGCGCATTGTTAATTCCATCCTCCATCTTCAACCAATCCGGAGTTGTTCCTTGTCGGCAAGTTATCATCGTCGTTCCGCTGAAGATTTCCTCAAGGCTGCTAAATCTCTCTCAATCATTTCAAGAAAAACATGGAGTTCTTTCACCTCAATCTCGTTAAATAATCTCTTGAAACCCTCTCGCTCTATCGTCTATGCTCAATCCACCGGAGGCCATGAAGACCTTCCAGATCTTGTATTCCTTATGTTCGAGTGGTGCTATCTTTTTCTATATCTGTGAAATTTTGCAGTTGTCTCCGTGATCTTCCTTTATATCTTTCCGGTGGCTTGGTACTTCCGACATGACGACAACATCATCATCTTTATCTATCTATGAATCCGGTGAATCGTTTGCATCTATCCTTGTTTTCTAACGGAGTTCCACGAGCTCTTCTTGTCAATACCTTCAGTCTGTTTTGGTAGTTGGGTTGCATGATTTTCTTATTCATGTGCGGAGTAATGCTTTGAGTGCGGGATGGAGTAGCTACCATACCACTACTCTTATCATTCGTTCTTGTACATTGAATTGGTGAATTAATGTGATTTCACTCATTCCACGGAAGTTAGAAGTGGCCTTTATCCCTCGATACTTTTACTTCCGTCCTTGTTTTTCCGGAGTGCTCTTTCGAAGAAAGTAATCAATAATCTCTTGTTGGTGGTCTGTCTATTCTAGATGGAGCAAAATCTTCAATTATCTGGTGGAAACAAATGCAAACCTTTTTCTATCCTCGTCTTTCTACCGATGCTCGATATCCCCAAACAAGATTAAAGGAAACTATCTCTCTCTTTGTTTCATCAATTCTTTTCTGTGGTAAAGCCAATTATGATTGAGGCCATCAGCCGCAAATCTATTGCGTTAGCCTCGAGGCTAAAGAAAGCAATAAGTATCTCTACAATAAACTCCGGATCCTCCATATTCTTTGCTTCTGATTCCACCATGATCGGCTTCACATCCATCTCGAAGTTATATCTGCGCACCTAAATTGCGTGATCCTTGGTTCTTACTGCTAACAAGAATCTAATCCGACAATGTCTAACTAAATCTTTCTGTTGTTATCAAGGGACTCTATTGTTTGAAGGCAATATTGTTTCCGAACTTCTTTTCTCAAATCCGAGAGAAGATACGATGCTATTGTAATAGTGGTTCAAAACCTCTCCAATCTAGCTCCTTTCTTCCGGCGAGACAAAGATTCATCCTCTCTCATATCGGTAAATCTTTAATCTTAATGGTGTGTCTTTCTTTATCCATGATACATCATCTTCTCCTTTTCTTTCACAAGTGGTTCTAGTCTTTTATCATGTTCTTGAGAAAACCGGAGCTATGCCCATCCTATCCTTCTTGTCTCACGACAATCCTTCAACTCTTCTAACCCGTTGTTTCTCAAGCAAAATGCAAGACTCGCAACAAGTCTAGCAAGTTTTGCAAGGTGTAGTGGTCACACCATTCCGTTGTTCATCAACTTGGGAACATGAGGGTCACCTTCGTTCGAACAGCCGCCTCTCCTTGTGTTGTTTTGTTTTTCCTAGGAATCTCGGGGAGAGATTCTTGTTTAGTGGGGGAGAGTTGTAGCATCCCAATTGTCTAACAATTGTAATGCTACTTGGTCTAGTAATATAATGCTACTTCCTATATATAATTGTTGCATCATAATTATATCATGCTCATGTCATCATGCCACCTTGCATTTGAGCATCATATAAAACCCTTTTGATTTGGTTCTTCTCTCATATGCATTGTAAATTGTATTTGACTCTTGATATTGTATTTGGTTATTGATATATTGTTTAAATGCCCAAGTTGAGTTGGGGGCATATCTTTTATTCAACTCCATCACCTTTCTCTGCCACCACCTTATAATTCCACCATCCAACTAAATATGAGCTTTGCACTTTATTTGGTTTTACCTCTAGCTCATGTGGGTTGGGATGGATCCAATTCTATCTCCCCATGCTATCATATATGCACCATTTTGTTTTCACATTATTGGTTTATAAGAGCCACATGGCCACCTTAGCATGCCTTGTGGGTGGAACCCTTTTCTAGCTTCTCTATGTGTTGTTTTGGGGTTATTATCATGTTGGGATATTTTTGGGATTACTAAATGCCTAGTGGCACATACACACTAGCATGTCCCATTTTATTCAAATATGGTCATCTCCATCTACTCCACATGGGGCATCCTTTCACTTCTTTTAGCTTGGCTTATTCCATATTTCTGGAATGCATATGTATAATGCTATGGATATTTTATTTTGTTTTCACAAGATGAAACCTAGCATTAATGTTCATGCATGGGCCATGCAATCATAACCCTTGGCCTTCTTCTCTTTGTTTTGTTTTATCTTGGTTTGAGCCTTGCTTTTAATTCAAACTAGATGTTTCTTTGTTTTTGAATCTCTTAAACCATAATATAAACCTACCCTTTGGTTTGGCTAAACCAAACCATCCCTAAACCTAACACCCCCGTCTCACTTTATCCTCTCCCCTAAACCCTAGTCCCTCTCTAACCTAAACCGAGCTTCCTCCAAGCTAACCCTAGCTGCCCTCTCTCGGCCTCACCCCCTCTCTCTACCTAGCTGGCCCCACCTGACCACCCTAGACCCACCTAGCTGCCTCCACACCAAGCACTAACCCGAGCCACACCCCCTCTCTCCAAACCCTAGCTCCAACCCTAGCTACAACCGAGCCTATCCTCCTCTCTCTCTCTAGCTCTCCACCGCTTGACCCACCCGAGCCACCCTCCTTAGCCTCACCTGTCCCACCTGAATCCCACCCCTTGAGGGGACGAGCACGTGAGGAGGAGAGGCAGAAAAGGTGGCCGAAGCCACCTTTATCTTCACCTCCCCACGGCACCCCCTCTCCTCTTTCGTCCCTATCTACTCCCTCTCTCTCGCCTCCTCTGGCCTCTCCCAGATCCGCCCCAGGGCCTTGCCCTTCCTCCCTTCTTCTCCACCGCCGCCAGCTACCCCATAGCCGGCCACCGTCGGCATCACCCTACCACCACCGTAGCAGAAGGAGGGCGAGGAGTGCAGGCGTTGGGGAAGCAGGCGACCACCGCACCACCCACAGCCTGACAGGAGGAAGGACCAGAGCCCAGGACCAGCGCCGCCCGAAGCCAAACCCTAGAACTCCGGCCGCCAGCCTGGCCGTCGACCCACTGCTCCTCGGCCCGATCCAAGCCCTCCGACGACTTCGCGGTGAGCCCTTCTTCCTGCCTGGCATGATCCGCCTCGCCGTGCCGCCCTAGATCCGCCGGCCCTTCCGTCGACCGCCCTCGGTGCACTGGCTGGCTGGCTGCTTTCGCCCCGCTGCCGCATAAAACCCTATCTAGGCCCGTGCCCCCTAACTACCGCCCCTAGCCCAGCGGTGGCCGCCTCCGCGCGCACGCCCAGGTCGCGTGATCGAGCCCCGCGCGCCGCGCCCCGCGACAGACGAGCACCGTTTTGTCGTCAGTGGATTCAGAGAAGATCCATAGTGCACGCGAGGGCACTTTGCGATTAACCCCCCACCTTTTTGTAGGGGTTCGTAGCATGGAAAACAAAAAATTTCTATCGCATACAAACAAACAAGCCAAGATCTATCTACTAGATTGTAGCAACGAGTCGATGGTATAACTTACCCTCGAAGATTCCAAAGCGTTTAACGAGAGCGGATTCTCGTGGGTGATGTAGTCGTACTCTTCCCGATCTCAAGATCGTGTAGACGATCCTTCCGGCACGTTCAGCGGCGCTCCCGCGATCGGTCACACGTTCGGTACTCTCGAAGACCTTCCTCTCCCTTGTTCCGGTGACGGAGGTTGTAGCACTCTCCTCGCGATTCGGCGGCCTGGCGTGGTGGAGGAAGTAGAGGGAGATCCATGAGGCTTCGCTTAAGCGGTGCGAGTATGGTGGAGCTTATGAGAGAGGCTATTAGTGGTCTAGTAATTAGACACACCAATTAGAAGGCTCTAAACCAATTAGAAGGCTCTAAACCTGGCTAAAGCAATTAGAAGCTCTAAACCAAAGCGGCTCTAAACACGAAATCTAGAGGTGAAACTTGTGTGTCTAGGAGGGAGCCTGCCTCCTTTTATAGGTGGGGAGGCGGCCAGGAGGAGTCCCTCCCAAGTCGGCCTTGGTGGCGCAAGCTTGGGAGGAGACTCCTCCTCAAGTCGGATTCAACACCTCTTTCTTGTTTCCCACAGTTTCTTGTTTTGGTTTGACTTTCAAGCTGGACATTTGACTTTCTGTTTTAGGATTCAATTTAATCCTTTATTTGGGACAGAAGAACACTTAGTACATGATGCAATCATTCCATTAAGTAATGACACATTCATGTACCCTCCCCCGGAGTCTTGGGACAATCCGGAACCTTCTAGAACATTCGATGAAAACACGGAATCATTCCCGAACTCAAAGCAGGACTTTCCTTATATGAATCTTATTCTCGGACCATTCCGGATCACCTCGTGATATCCGGATCCCATCCGAGACTCGAACAACATTGGTCTCTTTCTCATAATACCATAACTACTCAAACAACGTCGAATCCTTAAGTGTGTCTCCCTACGGTTCGTGAATTATGCGGACATGAACGAGACACTTCTCCGAACAATAACCAATAGAGGAATCTGGAAATTCATATGGCTCTACATATTTCTCGATTACTGCGATCGAATGAACCACTTACATACGATACCAATTTCCCTTTGTCTCACGATATGTTACTTACCCGAGGTTATGATCGTCGGTATCTCGCATACCTAGTTCAACCTCGTTCTTGATAAGTACTCTTTTCTCGTTCCGTGATATGTGATCCCTTGTGACCAAGTCACATGCTTGCAAGCCAATTGGATGACATTCCACAGAGGGCCCAGTATATCTATCCGTCATGTGGATGGACAAATCCCTCTTGATCCATGTGTTTCAACCAATACTTTCCGAACACTTAATGCCACCTTTATAGCCACCCGATTCACGGTGTGGTGTTTGATGTCATCAAAGCATCCATCCGGTAAAGGTGATATGCATGATCTCATGGTCGAAGGAATTAGGTTACTATGTATCAGAAAGCATATAGCAATTGAACTATTGAAATGACTTGATCTTTATGCTACGCTTATCTATAGGAGTATGTCCACCATATCATTCTCCTAACGATATGATCTTGTTGTTGATAACATCTCAATGTTCATGATAGGGAAACCACAATCATAAATCAACCAACAAGCTAGTGAAGTATAGAGGCTATACTAGGACTTCAAATTAAGTTTACAAATCACACAAGTATTAATGGTTTCCTTGTTAATACTATTATAGCATGAATGTAAACATTTATCATAAACACAAAGATATAATAATAACTATATTTATTATTGCCTCTAGTGCATATCTCCAACAGTCTCCCACTTGCACTAGAGTCATCTAATCTAGATTACATGGTAATATACCGAACACCCATGGCAGTTTGGTGTTGGTCATGTTTTGCCCTCGGGAGAGGTTTAGTCAACGGATCCGCCATATTCAGATATGTGTGTACTTTGCAAATCTTTATATCCCCATCCTAGATATGTTCTCGAATAGCGTGAAAACGCAGCTTGATATGCTTCAGCTTCTTGTGTGACCTTGGTTCTTGCGCATTGGCTATGGCGCCCATGTTATCACAGTAGATAGACATTGGGTCCAGCGCACTAGAAACCACACCCTCTGTAATGAACTCTTTCATCCATATCGCTTCTTGTGAAGCCTCCGGAAGCGACCATGTATTCGATTGAGTTGAAGATCTCGCCACAACGCTTTGCTTTGCACTCCTCCAGCTAGCTCTGCACCATTCAAAATAAATACGTATCCGGATTGAGATTTAGAATCATCCGGATCGGTGTTCCAACTAGCATCGGTGTAACCATTAACAACGAGCTGTTCATCACCTCCATAAGAAAGAACCATATCCTTAGTTCTTCTCAAGTACTTAAGGATGTTTTTGACCGTTGTCAATGATCCACTCTGGATCACTTTGATATCTGCTAGTTAAACTAACAGCATATGCAATGTCGGGTCTAGTACATAGCATAGCATACATTAGAGATCCTATGGCTGAGGCATAGGGAGTCTTACTCATCCTTTCTCTATCTTACGCGATGTCGGACTTTGAGTTTTACTCAAGGTCGTATTGAGCAACATGGGCAAGAACCCTTTCTTGCTTTCTTCCATTCAAATCTCTTTAGAATTTTGTCCAAATATGTACTCTGTGACAATGATATTTGGCGTTTGATCTATCTCTATAAATCTTTATGCCTAATATGTAGCTGCTTAAGATCCTTCATTGAAAAACTATTATTCAAATATTCCTTGACACTATTAAGAAGGTCTACATCATTCCCAATCAACAATATGTCATCCACATACAGTATTAAGAATGCTCTGAGCTCCCACTCACTTTCTTGTAAATACAAGCTTCTCCATAAGTTTGTATAAAACCAAAACTTTTGATTACCTTATCAAAGCGTTGATTCCAACCGGGATGCTTGCTTCAATCCATAGATGGACCGTTGAAGTTTGCATACCTTGTTAGCATCTATAGGATCGACAAAACCTTTGGGTGGCATCATATACAACTCTTCATCAATGTCTCCATTGAGGAATCTGTTTTGACATCCATCGCCATATCTCATAATCATAATATGCAGCGATCGCTAACATAATCCTCATAGACTTTAGCTTCCGCTTGGTGAGAAAGTCTCATCGTAGTCAACTCCTTGAATTTGTCGAAACCCTTTTGCGACAAGTCGAGCTTTATAATGATAACATTACCATCGACATCTGTTTTCTTCTTGAAAATCCATTTGTTCTCGTGACCTTGCCATCCGGTAAGTCCACCAAAGTCCATACTTGGTTTTCGTACATGGATCCAATCTCGGTTCATGGCTTCTTGCCATTTATTGGAATCTGGGCTCATCATCGCTTCCTCATATGTCTCGGGGTCATCGGTGTTGTCCACCACCATGACATTCATAGCGGAATCATACCAATGCAGGAGTGGTACGAGTTCTCGTTGACCTCAGGGCTCTGAGCAACTTCAGCTGAAGTTTCATGATCATCATCATTAGCTTCCTCTCTTATTGGTGCAGGCACCACAGGAACTTCTTCGGTCTTTGCGCTACTCGCAATTCGAGAGAAGGTTCGACAACCTCGTCGAGTTCTACTTTCCTTCCAGTCACTTCTTTCGAGAGAAATTCCTTCTCTAGAAAGGATCCATTCTTAACAGCGAATGTTTTGCCTTCGGATCTATGATAGAAGGTATACCCAATAGTTTCCTTGGGTATCCTATGAAGGCGCATTTTTCGCTTTGGGTTCAAGCTTGTCATTGTAACTTCTTTACATAGGCCGCATCCCCAAACTTTAAGGAGCGACAATTTAGGTTTCTTCCCAAACCATAATTCATACGGTGTCGTTTCAGCAGTTTAGGCGGTGCCCTATTTAAAGTGAATCATTGTGTTTCTAATGCATAACCCCAAAATGATAGCGGTAAATCGTATAAGTGACATCATAGAGCGAACCATATCTAAGAGAGTTCGATTCTGACGTTCGGACACACCATTCTGCTGTGGTGTTCCGGCGGTGTCAATTGTGAAAGTATTCCGCACTTCTTTAAATGCTCGCCAAACTCGTAACTTAGATATTCACCTCCACGATCAGAACGTAGAAATTTAATCTTCTTGTTACGTTGATTCTCTACCTCACTTTGAAACTCCTTAAACTTCTCGAAAGTTTGGACTTATGTTTCATGAAATAGATATACCCATATCTACTCAAGTCATCCGTGAAGGTAAGAACATAACGATAACCACCGCGCGATGCTACACTCATTGGACCACACACATCGGTATGTATGATTTCCAATAAGTCCGTGGCTCGCTCCATCATACTGGAAAATGGAGTCTTAGTCATTTTCCCATCGGACATGCTTCGCATCTTTCAAGTGATTCAAAATCAAGTGATTCAAGAAGTCCATCGGAATGGAGTTTCTTCATCGTTTCACTCGATGTGACCAAGGCAGCGGTGCCACATATAGGTCGAATTATCGCGATTTCAAGCGTTTAGCCTCAATGTTGTTGATATGTGTATTTCCACTATCGAGATTCAATAAGAATAGACCATCTATCAAAGGTGCATGTGCGTAAAACATATTACTCATATAAATCGAACAACCATTATTCTCGGACTTAAACAAGTAACCGTCTACTTAATAAACAAGATCGATATAATGTTCATGCTCAACGCGGGCACCAAATAACAATTATTTAAGTATAAAACTAATCCCGATGGTAGATGAAGGGGTAGCGTGCCGACCGCGATCACATCAACCTTTGATCCGTTTCCCACGCGCATCGTCACCTCGTTCTTCGCTAGCTTCCGTTTCTTCTGCGGCTTTGTTTGAGTTACAAATATGAGCAAGAACCGGTATCAAATACCGAGGCACTACTACAGTACTAGTGAGATACACATCAATAACATGTATATCAGATATACCTTTCTTCTTGATGTTGCCGTTCTTGAGATCCGCCAAGTACTTTGGGCAATTCGCTTCGATGACCTTCTCCCTTGCGGTAAAAGCACTTTCGATGTCGGGCTTAGGTCCGTACGGTCTTCTTCGTCGGCGTGGTAGCTTTCTTACCACCCTTCTTGAAGTGTCCCTTTGCTTAGACTTGCCTTTCTTGAATTTGGTGGTCTTATTGACCAACAACACTTGGTGCTCTTTCTTGATCTCCACTTACTGATTTCAACATGGCAAAGTTACAGCAGCGTCTTGTTCATGTTTTGCATGTTGTAGTTCATCACAAAGTTCTTGTAACTTGGTGGTAGTGATTGGAGGACAGTAAATCCCAAAGCATTAGGAATCACTATACCCAAGCTTTGAAGTTTGTTTGCGTGCCCGGACATCTTAAGCACATGCTCAGCCAGAGCTGCCCTCTTCCATCTTGCAGTTAAAGAACTTTTGAAGCCTCATAGCTTTCAATTGCGCATGAGTCTCAAAAATCAATTTGAGATCCTCGACAATATCATATGGGTCGACTCTTCAAACCTTTTACGAAGCTCGATTCTAAACCATACAAGATAGCACCTTTGAACTATAGATCTTGATTCTTAGGCGAGGTAAACATTCTTTACTTCATCGGGCGGTGCTGCAGGTGGGTCACCAATGTGCATCCGGCACATAGGTCAAATTACCGGTGTGAGGACAATCCTCAAATGCGGAACCAATCCATGAAGTTGCTTCCATTGTTTTTCAACTTTTCTTTCTCTAGGAGCATTAAAATTGATGGTAGGGGCTGCCATTGATCTACAACATATTTGCAATAGTTTAGACTAAGTTTATGACAAATTGAGTTCAAATTAATAATAAAATTAAACTAGGTGAACTCCTCAAAACAATATCCCTCACATTGTTTTAGTGATCACGAACCAAATCCACCATATCAACACCGATCATCACGAGAGTTGACATAGTTTCAATGGCGAACAATCGTCATGTTCATCATATCTTACTATATGATTCATGCTTTACCTTTCGGTGATCCGTGTTCGAGACCATATGCGTACATGCTAGGCTCAAGATCAAACCTTAGTTTACGCATGAGCAAATCTGGCTTGCTCACGTTGTATACACTTGCGAATCTAACACACCGATCATCACGTGGTGCTTGAAACAACAAGCTTTAGCGGTGCTAACTAAGGGTGAACACTTTATGATTTGAAATTGATGTGCATGAGGATCATCTTATAATGCTACGTAGTCTACTAAGCAATACAAGATGCATAAAGGATTAACATCACATGCAATTCAATATATATGTGATATGATATGGCCTTTCTTCTTCGTGCCTCCGATCTCCATCTTCAAGCACGAACATGATCTCCATCATCACCGGCATTGCATCAAGGTCAATGGCGCTTCTCCATGGTTGTCGTCCACGGCTTCAACTATTACAACTACTTTGAATGAACACGCTGGTCTTAACATAAATTAAAGACAACCATATGGCTCCTGCGGTTGCCGACTTACAATAAGGAACATTGCATACATCAAATATAATCACAATCATGGCCATATCACATCCTGCACACCTGCAAAACAAAGTTAGGCGCCTCTACTTTCTTTGCATATTTTACGTGGTTTGGGGCTTTCAATAAGTGTCGTTCTAACTTACGAACAAGAACCACAACATTGATACTAGCATTGTTGATCACCGTTGTAAATTGGATCTTAACTATGCTAGGAGAAAGCAGACACCATAAAGCCACTTATGCAATACAAGTTGCATGTCAGCGTGGAGCAAGTCTCATGAGCGGTGTCATGTAAGGTTAGCGGACGCTTCATCCCAACATACATAAAGATGCAAAGTACACAAAAGCAATCTACAATAAAAGCATCACGCCCACAATGACCATTGTGTTCTACTCGTGTGCAGATCTACATATAGACACGGCTCGATACCCTTTGAGGGGTTCGTAGCATGGAAAACAAAAATTTTCTATCGCATACAAACAAACAAGCCAAGATCTATCTACTAGATTGTAGCAGCAGTCGATGGTATAACTTACCCTCGAAGATTCCAAAGCGTTTAACGAGGCGGATTCTCGTGGGTGATGTAGTCGTACTCTTCGATCTCAAGATCGTGTGCGATCCTTCAGTCACGTTCGGCAGCGCTCATGATCGGTCACCGTTCGATTTTCGGCGAAGACCTTCCTCTCCCTTGTTCAGCGGCAGCGGAGGTTGTAGCACTCTCCTCGCGATTCGGCGGCTGGCGTGGTACCGAAGTAGAGGAGATCATGAGGAACCCTTAAGCAGTGCAGTATGGTGGAGCTTATGAGAGAGGCTATTAGTGGTCTAGTAATTAGACACACCAATTAGAAGGCTCTAAACCAATTAGAAGGCTCTAAACCGCTGGCTAAAGCAATTAGAAGCTCTAAACCAAAAGCGGCTCTAAACACGGAAATCTAGAGGTGAAACTTGTGTGTCTAGGAGGAGCCCTGCCCTCCTTTTATAGGTGGGGGCGCGGCCAGGGAGGAGTCCCTCCCAAGTCGGCCTTGGGTGGCCTTGGCTTGGAGGAGACTCCTCCCTCAAGTCGATTCAACACCTCTTTCTTGTTTCCCACAGTTTCTTGTTTTGGCGGTTTGACTTTCAAGCTGGACATTTGACTTTTCTGTTTAGGATTCAATTTAATCCTTTATTTGGGACAGAAGAACACTTAGTACATGATGCAATCATTCCATTAAGTAATGACACATTCATGTACCCTCCCCAGTCTTGGGACAATACGGAACCTTCTAGAACATTCAGATGAAAACAGGAATCATTCCCGAACTCAAAGCAGGACTTTCCTTATATGAATCTTATTCTCCGGACCATTCCGGATCACCTCGTGATATCCGGATCCCATCCGAGACTCGAACAACATTCGGTCTCTTTCTCATAATACCATAACTACTCAAACAACGTCGAATCCTTAAGTGTGTCTCCCTACGGTTCGTGAATTATGCGGACATGAGCGAGACACTTCTCGAACAATAACCAATAGAGGAATCGGAAATTCATATGGCTCCCACATATTTCTCACGATTACTTTGCGATCGAATGAACCACTTACATACGATACCAATTTCCCTTTGTCTCACGATATGTTACTTACCCGAGGTTATGATCGTCGGTATCTCGCATACCTAGTTCAACCTCGTTCTTGATAAGTACTCTTTTCTCGTTCGTGATATGTGATCCCTTGTGACCAAGTCACATGCTTGCAAGCCAATTGGATGACATTCCACCGAGAGGGCCCAGAGTATATCTATCCGTCATGTGGATGGACAAATCCACTCTTGATCCATGTGTTTCAACCAATACTTTCCGAACACTTAATGCCACCTTTATAGCCACCCGATTCACGGTGTGGTGTTTGATGTCATCAAAGCATCCATCCGTAAAGGTGATATGCATGATCTCATGGTGAAGGAATTAGGTTACTATGTATCAGAAAGCATATAGCAATTGAACTATTGAAATGACTTGATCTTTATGCTACGCTTATCTATAGGAGTATGTCCACCATATCATTCTCCTAACGATATGATCTTGTTGTTGATAACATCTCAATGTTCATGATAGGGAAACCACAATCATAAATCAACCAACAAGCTAGTGAAGTATAGAGGCTATACTAGGGACTTCAAATTAAGTTTACAAATCACACAAGTATTAATAGTTTCCTTGTTAATACTATTATAGCATGAATGTAAACATTTATCATAAACACAAAGATATAATAATAACTATATTTATTATTGCCTCTAGGGCATATCTCCAACACTTTTGAC